>JAXIVH010000007.1:9911789-9969095 GCA_036785325.1 Urophycis tenuis | reverse complement strand
GGTTCCACCCACCACCCGCTGACAGAACAAAGGGGGAGATTGTCCCAGTCCCTTCCATTCAGGCCGTCGTCAGCCGCTGCTCTGGGACCTGGACAAGGGTTCCAGAGCCAGGCCCTGTGGCACGCCTCCTCTCAGGCCCACAGCCAGGCCGGCCACCGCCGTGCGGTCACGCCACGGCCACCCTGCGGCTTTGTGACGAGAAGTAGAGCAGAAGTTTATTTTGAGTTAATCAAGGAAGTTTGTCCCAAACCAACACCCCCCCCCCCCCCCCCCACCCCCCCCAGCCCATCATGAGTTCACAAGGCAGCACAGATGGTGCACATCGGGGCCGAGTGTTTGCGGCCTGCTCTGCTATAATTAGACGGGACACACGATGTTCTGTGACAGACTACGATTGTTTGGGTTGCACTTTTGATTTGAATTTGAACAATGGACGCCTGTTTTTACCATAACACCGCCTGTGTGGGTATGACTGGATGGTCTAGACCAGTGGTTCCCAAACTTTTTTGTGCCCAAGGCACACCAAAGAACAAGTAGAAAATCTCAAGGCACACCTATTGTGCAAAAATAGCCTTTTTAACACGTGTTATCACTCATATCATGTAAAATATCTGTAAATGTGCATAGTTATTTACTAATGCCAAATCAAAAGGTGAAAAAGACTGATATTACTCATTAAATATGTATTATATTTATATTTTATATTTAACAAAATATTTCAAAAATTTATTTGAAACTTTATCAAATTAGGCTTCATCAAAGCAGCAACACACCCATTTAAACCAGACAGGTCACAACATTAAAAACGAGGCAAGAATTAAATAAATGTTTTCAGGTATATAGTTTGCATCTGTATTATGAATTGAGTCTAGGCCTGCACGATATCAGCAAAATGTGCGATGTGCGATCACACTGTTCAATATTGCGATGACGATATGACTTGCGATAATAAATAAGAAAAGAGTAAAATTTTGGTCATGGTGAATGAATACTTTGGTATGAATTTAAACAAATTTTGCATATCGTGGCGTCACTGACTGCGTCTCCATCCCGTAAAAGTTTAGTGGTCTCCTTGACGTCAGTCTGACACGTCACGTTATATAGCGGTGTCGAGATATTTCAATGCATTTTTTCATGTAGGACCTATTGCTACGGTGCCTGAACCCAAAGTTATAACTGTAGCCTTCTATAACTTTGAGCAGTGACTGCGAACATTTTCTTTACTGCAGCCGCAGCCATCATAACAGACAAGCGCGAACCATTGATGAAATGAAGCGAATATAAAGAAAGAACGTAGCCTATGTATGTATGTAGGCAATTGATATTCGCGATACTTTCTAAAATATAATTAATAGGGTTTTATTGTAGTTGCATTAGTTATTTGAAGAGTTAAAAAAACAACGGACGGTCTTAACGCAAGTTTACAACCGGTAAGTCGGTCGGGACTAAAAGGGAAAAATAAATATTTGGGTGGGTCGGGTTACTGCAAACCACAATATTTAAGGATAAGGATGGCCCGAGTGTGCGTGGCGAACTTATCGCATTACAGACCAGCTTTTGCAATGTGTTTATCATGAACGCCCACATCGCGATGACGATGAAAATTGAGACGACGAGTCCATACAAAGTAGCCTACTGATAAACTAAATTAAAAAAAATAATTATTTTTGTGTAGTTATATATTGCAATAATAATGTATGGTTGTCACAAAATCCCACGGCACACCTGGACTTGCCTCACGGCACACCGTTTGGGAACCAATGGTCTAGTGGTACAAGTTGTCTGACTTCCAGCCACCAGGTTCTGGTTTCACAGCATCCTGGAGCAAGAAGCCCCAAGTCTTACTCTTATGGCATGTCATGAATGTCATGAGGGGGAATCTAAGGACAACGGGCGTTAGTTATCGCCCGTAGGCCTACTGTGTTTATTCTGACACCCGTTCACACCCACACCAGACTGAGGCTGTATTTCTCTCCTCCAAGTTCAAACTTTCCGGGAATTCTTCTGAACCAACGATGTTGCTTGTGGTTTTCTGTGCCTGCATGTCATCCATGTCCTGAATGACATGCAATAAAGAAAAGAAGATTCGTGTTTGACTAAACTGTAATCCGTTATCTGTAGAATTGTAACCTCAACCTTAGTTTAAGTTGAACAGGATCTACGTTGACATTTAAATTTAGGGCATTTAGCAGACGCTTTTATCCAAAGCGACTTACAAAGAGTACATTTGTCATAAGAAGGTTAAACATGACCTGTCCAGGTTGTACCCCGCCTCTCGCCTGTTGCAGCTGGGATTGGCTCCAGCCCCCCCGCGACCCTCGTAGAGGATAAGCGGTTACGATAATGGATGGATGGATGTATGGAGGTTAAACATTTCATTGTTGCCAATACAGTAAGAAAGTCACCAGAACAAGTTTCAAGCATGTAGAACTTGAATCAAAACATAACATATCACGAGAGAAATGCATTCACTGCACACCCAGCAAATATCTTGTCTCAAAGGTGTAAACACATGAACTCAATCTCCTTAACCCAGAGAACATGAGCCTTGTTGACCTAGCGGCCATCTTGGTTGTCAGTGGAACTGAATGTGGAACGCAGCACTCTGCTCGCACGGCACTCTGAGCATTTAGAACCTCCTTGGCACTGTCTTCGCCCTTCTCGTCTTCTCCACCTCTCGCTGACCCCCCCTGACCCCCCCCCCCCCCCCCCCCCCCCCCCCCCCCCCGTCCCCCTAACCAGTAGGCCGCGGCTGCCTACTGGGCTTCGGATTTGTAACCGGAGGGTGGCCGGTTCGAACCCCGACCAGTGCGCACGGCTGAAGTGCCCTCGAGCAAGGCACCTAACCCCTCACTGCTCCCCGAGCGCCGCTGTTGCAGGCAGCTCACTGCATCGGGTTTAAGTGTGTGCTTCACCTCACTGTGTGCCTCACCATCACTGTGTGCTGAGTGTTCCACTAATTCACGATTGGGTTAAATGCAGAAGACCAAATTTCCCTCACGGGATCAAATGAATAATTCTTCTTCTTCCTGCTCCACCCCAGGTCCTCCGCCTCCTCCTCCGCCAGCAGCAGTCCCAGGGGCTCCACGGTGGGCCCCCTCGCCCCCAGGACCCTGGAGCTGGGCCTGGGTCTGTCCGTGACCTCCCCTCCGCTGGTTCTGTCCCCGCGGCCGGGCAGCGCCCACAGCAACAGCGCCCACAGCAGCAACAGCAGCGGCAGCAGCAGCAGCGGCCGGCGCAAGAGTCCCTAGTGTCGGGCAGACCGCAGACCCCTGACCCCTTGGCTCTCCGATTCTGCCGTGAATGCGATATAGGTTTAGCTGATGGAAGTGGTTGTGTGATGTTTTCTTGGTAAAGGATTGTAAAAGGGAATCATTTGTGAGTTCCGTGATTTCCCTGCACACAGTGGGGTGATAGTATGCGATTTAGTCTATATATTTTTTTTACATTTAATTAAATTTAGAGGTTTCTGGATGCCAGAAAAAGATCTGACATCCTCTTGGATGTCGCCGTTTGCGGTCCCAGCTAATGAGCGTCTGAAGGGTGGAGAAAGGGCGTTGTAGGTTCCTGAAAGAATAAGCCCGACGTGCCACATGATATCCCATTCACAGGCTATCAGTGCAGAACTTGTTTCCTGGTGCGACACAACAGGTCGGACCAGGGGGGTGTGTCCTCCCCACCAGAGCTATAGCGAAGTCACCCGGGTCTCGCTCACTATCCCATGCGGTGACTTTTTGTCAACTCAACCCATGTCTCGAGGGAACCCGGGGACAGCGGGAGTCGGTTGCTGCCGCCTGTATTTATTCTGACGTCCGTTCACATCCACACCAACACTGAGGCTGTATTTCTCTCAAGTTCAAACTTTCTGGGATTTCTTCTGAGCCGAGGACAGCATGTTGCTCGTGGTGTTCTGTGCCTGTTGGTTGGCACTCTCTTCTGCGCAAACTCCAAGTAAGAAAAGTTTGTTTTACAGTTCATCGTCCAGAATAATGAAATAGGCCTACTGGAGGATAAAAAAACATATGGATAATTAAAAAAAAAAAATCAAAAAAAAAATCATGATGTATTACTAAACTACAATTAACCCTTGTGTGGTGTTCAAGTCTGTGGGACCCATTTTCATTTTTTCTTTTTATTTATGTAAACATTGTGATGTGATGTGATTGTGATGAATTTAAAACCCCCAAAATGTAGCGGGTCCACCTGAGCCACCAACACTGGGCTTGAATAACAAAAATATGAAATAGATTTCAATAACGTGGGTGATTCAGTTACATTTCTTTGTAGAAGCTATTGTAAATGTTTTTGTTAGTGTTGTGTGACGCCTCCCTGGTGACATGAGATCCCACTGTTCTGAGCTCCGTTCCCTGACAGTGCCGACTGCTTTAGCTGCTGTGACACCGACGGAATCACCTCCTGGCAACAAGACCTTCGCTATCCTCCAGATGATGATTCAGTCTCAGTCTTTGTTGAATAATACGGAAATTGGGCTGATTTTGAACGAGGTATGTATCTCGTAGCACTTTAGCAAGCATCGCAGTCTACCTCTAGATCGAAGTCGCCTTTCTTTGTGTTCTTGTCGACCTCCGTGGTCTTAAGGAGGTGTATGTACATAAGGGACTAATGTTTCGCCGTTCATTTTATGTTTCAGTTCTCTGCAGTCATCCTTAAACAGCAACCAGACCTGAAGATCAGTTTAACTCTAAGGAACAGCACTCTGCTCAAAACGGGCTGGGAGCGCATCAATCAAAGCACGCTTGAATGAGCTTGAATGAATTACCAAAATGAAGAATGATTAAAATGAAGTGAACTTTTAAACAAGTGTATACATTTATAAAGTCTGTCTTGGATCCAAAGCTAAATGTTCATTGGACAAAGCCACAATGCTAGTGTAATTTACAGGTGAAATTCAACATATTTTTACCATAGTACCATAATGTAGGCCTACATAGTAGATAGAAATAAGAAAGAAAAAGAGAGAAAGAGAAAGGGAATATGCTAGATTCATCATCTCATTCTCTCCCACCTTCCTAAAATGGCTGAATTATAATTTTGTAAACTCTTAAGTAATTTAATTGTGTCTCTTCCAACTGAAAAGACCCAATGTCTAAGGCAATGTTTATTGACAAAAAAAAGGTGTCCTTTACATTACTTTTATTTTGAAGGAAGGAAACTGCCTTTTGTGTAGTCAACGTGAATGCTGGGGCCAAACATCTGAGCAGAGCAGAACAGTGGCATAAAAAGAGCTAATACAACGAGTCAACACATTTCTCGGAGTTCCCAGCAGCCCAGAACAGACAAACATTGATAACATGAGCTAACATTAGCAGTGTTTGTCAAAAACGGTACCGCAGAGCGGAACTAATTACAATCATAATCTCTGTCCTACTTGTAATCTATGGCCTACATTTTTCCAGACTAACTTAATAAAACCTCATAACTTCCTGCAATACCCAGGTGTATTGCAGGAAGACATTAATTTACCTATAACAACATTTTTAATTTTTCAGGCCACATAGTCTATGTGATACAAAGACGAGTACATATGCACACCAATGCATCAGAAAATAATTTGTTAAGTTTATTTACATTTTGCGAAACATGTACACAATATAGCGGGTTTAGCCTACAGTCCAGTCTATGGAACAAACCTTACTTCTTGCGGGGACAGCTCAGGGGGCAGACTCACTAAAGTACCTCAAGAACAGAAGCCAAAGCTGTTTTTTTTTTTTTCATGGACCTTTGAAGAAAGTAAAAAAACAAAACTGCTATTCACCCAAATGTATCTTAAGAATGTACTTACTTGTAATTTCTTGTGCAAAAAATGATTAAATGGGATGCTTGAAAACTAGGGTTCATGATTTTCAATGTCTTCATTTTATTCTTAACTTTATTTGTCTTTTGCTTGTCTTTTGTTGCAACATTTAGAAGTTATGTGTTATTTTAATTGATAATATTGCTTTTATAATTTGAATTGCTTTTATTTGCAATATTTTTTAATCTCATTGCAAGCTGTTGCTACTTGTTAAAATGTGCATGATATTATCACACTATAGAAAAAGACATCTTCGCTAGGCTACCACACGCTATGCTAACCACACAATTAGTTTACCGCTACTCTGGATTTTACTTATTTAGTATAGAGATTACAAGTGAACTATTTCCCATAGATATCACAAGTAATAGAACAACACGGTTTTACACAAAGGAAAGTTTTGTAGAGTTGCTCTCTTCAAGTCATGAGTGGTTGCTCGCAGTATTGACACTGCTGCCATCTCATGGTGATATGTTGACTTTTTAATCTTTGGTATTCTAACTTTTTCCCCCCTATTCTTTAAAGTTAGCTGTGCTTAGGGGCGTGGCCGGGGATGGGGGTGGGGGGGTCGGGAGGGCACGGCCACCATTGGTCAGAAGATGACCATCCCGCTGCCCCCCCCCCCCCCCCCCCCCCCCCCCGCCCCCCAAGTCTAAGAAAAAAAAAAAAATCCTGAACAGAAACGGTCTAAAGAAAGCTTAAATATAGGCATTATTATTATTATTATTATTATTATTATTATTATTATTATTATTATTGTTATTATTATTTTTTAATCTTTGATTTATTAGTCTTATATTTTCATTTGTCACTTACACTACAAGCCATGCTATTTGCGGGAAAACCACTGCTCTGAGTGACGCGGTGCTTGTTAATTGTTAAAAAATATACATGACACTACATGACATACATGACACACTTGACAATCAAGTGCCACCCCAAATAAAAGACTGGTCCGACCTGCCCCCCCCCCCCCCCCCCCCCCCAGGAAATAATGTCCTGGCTACGCCCCTGGCTGTTCTAGTAAAGCACGATGCTCACCTTGTTGGGTCTTTTGGGTTGTTGTTTTTTTAATAAAAAAAAAAAAAAATGTTTTGTATGTATGAGTATGTCTACTTGTTTGCCCTATGATTGCAACATGGAGCAAAACACAACTGCATGATGATGTTTTTATTCGGTCAGCAAATGACATCACGAATGTGGCAGCGGGAGAGCCGTTCGTTCACCAGCTGCAGCGACCAGTCTAGTGGTGAGTAGGATTCAGGTATTTTAGTCATGCTCTTGGTTGACGAGAGCACATCATCACCTAACAGTGCCTCTTGAACGCGAAAACCAAATAACCAAGTGAGCAACGAGATGCAGTTAGTAAATAAAAATAACTGCAGTAGCGTGGTTTGTCCAATAGATGGCACAAACAAGCCGTTATCAACATGTCTAATGGTTATCAACAGCTGTCGAGGAACTAGGCGAAGGACAGGGATCACTGGAGCAGCAACGAGATGTTCTTTCCTGCCCTGTAAAAACCCAAACATTAACCATAAAACCATATTCACATGAACAAAAAATAGCTATCAATTTCCATAAAAGCACTGAAAAAATATATATGTGTGTGTGTGTGTGTGTTGTGGACACTGACCAGAGGAGGGGGCAGGAACATCAACTTTCAATCAACGTCCAAATCAATATGAACTCCTGTTCATATTGATTACCCATAACTGTCTCCACCATACAGCAAGTGAAAATTTCCTCAACTTTGTTTTATTCTATATGGGTGATGTGCGTGTGCGTCAGTGTGCCCATGTGTGCGTCCGTGCGTCCGCGTGTGCGTTCGTGCCCACGTGTGCGTCCGAGTGTCCGTTCCCGCTTGTGCGTCCGTACGTTTGTAGAGTTGCGACACTCATTGAACTCACTAGGGGCGTGGTCACGTGGTTCATGTTATGTCATGCCTTTATAGTTCGTAGAAGGCTACGCGGCACTTTTACTGTCAATGGGACTTACAGCCGCAATTGCGATATTAAACGGTAAATATAAACGAAAACACATACCCAAGCACTTGTTTGACTGTTAATGCATTACTGAATATTTGTAAATGTCAGTTTTATATTTGGAGTGGTAGGGGAACAACTGAAAGCTGTCTTACTTATGATTTCAAGTTTTGTAGGGAGCTTCACGTTAGTGTTATCATAATAAGCATGAGTAGCAGTAGGATACAACTTAACGTTAAACTTTACATCTAACTTAATTTACATCTTTTTGTGGCGCAACTGTATTATTCCTTGATTTTGCTTGTAAATCACTTACCAATGGTCATAAAAGCAATCAAAAGAGCAGAGTAGCAACAGCTCATTCAGCATCAGCACTAGTGTCCAGCCCACTTCTGATGAGGCAAGAGTCGACCACACAACCATTATAATTCTAAGACCAAACCACTCATAAATTACCAAATATGTTAAAGAATAACAACTCATTACACTTGGATGAATGAAACTTTATTTTTTATTAAACAATGAAACAACAAGAACAAGTGTGTCTGTTTGTGTGTGTGTGTCTAACTAGATAAACAAGGCAACAACATTTTATAGATCAGTGGTGGATCATGGTTGGCTGTGCAGCATTTGGATGCTCCAATCGGTCCGAGAAAGGTTACCGCATGTATGGCTTCCCCAAAGACCCAGAGCGCAAGAAAATATGGATGGCAATGGTCACCCGTCAAGACCTGCAAATGACAGATGCCAGCAACAATCGGAAACTATGTCATGTAAGTAATGTTGACAGAGGGATATCACTTGCTAGTTGCTAGCATTTCAAAGGGCATCGAGTGTGGAGAATTTAAGCAATGGAAACTGATCTTACAAGCCTACCTACAGGTACACTTTGAAGATGACAGATTCACTGCCACAAAATCAGGAGGCAGCCTGAAGTTGAGACCAGATGCTGTGCCAACAGTATTTATTCATCGGCCTAAGCCAAAGAGGAGGAAACCCCTTTCTTGGAGGGTGTCAGCACCAATCCAAAGTACATCAGACCACACCTATTCCGCCACATGTAACTTTGGTATGATACATACATTCAATAATCCCCATAACATGTAATACAAGGATAGACTACACTCAATGAGATCAGGGGTCAGGGATTCTCTGAGGATAGAAATTTGTAGATTATCTAAATTACCATTCCCAGTAGATTTCCTTTTCAAATAGTGTATTGTTTATTAGAGCTGACAAACGTTAAAATACGTATAACAGCAAGATCACCTTGATTTTGTTACAGAGATTGAGGGAGAAATTGAGGTGGATGTTGAGGGCAATGAAAGGGACAGGAGAGGAAACAGCCAGAGTGACCAAGAGGCCACTTTGCCAGGGGCAGGTGATACAGGGACGTGTGTGCAAGACAGTCAGTCAGAGGGCAGCACTGAAGACACCACTTTGCCAGGGCCAGGTGCACTTGGGACCAGACTGCCAGGGACTGCCAGGGAAACTGTGGAGTACCTAATAAGGCAACTGAAATTGGAAAAGTTACTGAGAAAGCGAACAGAGAGACTCTTGCACAGCAAAAAAGAGTTAATTTGGCTTTAAGACAGAGGAGCAATATAGTTACCCAAAAATTCAAAAAAATATTTAACAAAGATCAAATCGAAGCAATAGGACAGGACAAGAGGAGGAGAGGGATACGGTGGGGAAAGGAGACGGTTAAAAAGGCAATACAAGTCAGACTTACCACTGGCACCGCTGGCTATAAAACCCTCCAGCAGATGCAAATTCCACTTCCCAACATCCGCACGCTGCAAAGGAGGATGCAGCATGTAAAGCTGAAGCCAGGAGTTTTGGAGGAAGTGTTTGAGATGCTGAAGCTGAAGGTCAGTGGCATGAAAGAAATGGAGAGAGACTGTGTGCTCTCCTTGGACGAGATGTCCATCAGTCCAGGCGTGGAGCTCCATATGGGAACGGGGAGGCTATTTGGAGATGTAACACTGCCTGACCACCAGGGAGAAGCAATGCATGCCCTGGTGTTTATGCTGGCCGGAGTAACAACACGGTGGAAGCAAGTTGTGGCCTACCACTATAGCGGCAGTTCCACCAATGGCGCTGTTTACCGGCCCATCATACTCAGCATTGTTGAGGCTGCGGCATCTGTGGGGCTACATGTAGTTAATGTCACCACCGACATGGGAAGCCCCAATAGAGCAATGTGGAAGTCCTTTGGGGTGACATTAGACAACTCTTCAATCCGGCATCCTGTTGTGCCAGACCAGCGCCTCCATTTCATGCCCGACGTTCCTCATCTCGTGAAGAATCTGAAGAGTGCAATTATTCATGGTCATGTCATCACCATCCCAAAAGATGTGGCTGAGCGGGAGCATCTGGTGTCCAGTGAGGTCTCTGTTGCTCCACTTAAGGATCTGGTGTCCTTCCAGGAGGGCATGGCACTTAAGCTGGCACCAAATCATTGCAGGGGTGTCCTGGAGCCTAGCCACTTTGAAAAGATGAAAGTAAGTTCAGCAATGCACGTGTTCAGTAAATCAACAAGTGCTGCCCTAAAGTACATGGTGGCGGAGGAGCGCAGACCAGAGTCTTACCTCACAACGGCATGGTTTCTGGAGAAGGTGGACCACTGGTTTGACCTCATGTCGTCCCGCAATATAGTCACTGCTCTCAGCCATTTCAAGATGGAAGAGTACGAAAAGGCAATCAGCTTCCTCCGTGACTCACTTGATCTTTTTCGGGGCTTGAAGATTGGTGACTCTCTCGCGACACTCTCTTCAAAAAAACAAAAAAAAAACAAGGACAACCCCATACCACCCCCGTGGTAATCCGATTGAAAGGTTTAACCGGACGCTACTTGGGCTGTTGGGAACTCTCCAAGAGGAAGATAAGATAAAGTGGCGTGATTTTGTGCAGCCTTTGGTTCATTCATACAACTGCACTAAGAATGATACAACAGGATTCTCGCCTTACCAGTTAATGTTTGGGAGACAGCCAAACCTCCCCGTTGACGTTGCGTTTGGACTCAATCCAGAAGGGCCGAAGAGAGTCACTCACACTGACTACGTGAGAAAGCTGAGGGAAACCCTCCAAGAAAACTACAGGATTGCCATTGAGCACAGTGAAAAGACTGCTCAACGTAACAAACAGTGATATGACCTCAAAGTCAGAGAGTCCATCCTTGAAAAAGGAGATTGTGTCCTTGTCAAGAATGTCTCAACCCGTGGTAAACACAAGATCGCAGACAGGTGGATTCCCCAGTCTATGTGGTAGCCCCTGTAACCTTAGATGGTCCAGAGAGGACACTGCACCGGGACTTGCTTTTGCCCTGTGGGTTCTTGTCTCCCACTGTTCAAAGTGAAGTGGATCCAGTAAAGGGAAAGCAATGAAAAGCTCAAACTCCTCAGGAAAACAGGTCACCTCAAGGGGAAAATGGGTTGGAGTAACAGAGTGAAAGTGAGGAGGAAGTGGAGTACTTCTATCCACAAGCTACTCAGGAGGATGTCACAATTCCGACAATAACCATTGTCCATGAAATCCCTCGAGCACAAGTCACCCCAACGCGGGAGGAAGAACAAAATGAAATGAGTAGTAGTGAGTCAGGTCTGGATCCGAATGCTGATGTATTCCAGCCCAACTCACCTGTCAGAGGAAACTCACCTGTCGGAGGAAACCTAGAAGTCGACGTTGTCATAGTCCAAGATGAATCTGAAAAGGAAAACGCAGCTGAAACAGGAGAGAGAAACACAGAAGAGGAAAGCAAGGGTGGTATGGAAGATGTTGTACTTGAAGAGGAACCTGAAGTGGAGGTACAGGATGACAATCAGGCCATTACTGTCAAATAGAATCCTGCTCCAGAAGCAGCAAAAGACTCAGAGGTCAGAAGGTCGACAAGACAAAGGGCTGAGCCTGATAGCCTACAATACAACGCACTATGCAACCCCTTTGCCTTAGTAATGCACTCTATTCTAACTAGCCTTGACCAAGTGTTTACACAGGCCTTTGATTTTACTCCTACCCCTGACATTAGTCACCTTACTACTCCTACATAATTTCAACATGCAGAGACGCATGCTGATTCAGGAGGGGAGGATGTAACCCTCATTAGTTTACCTATGTAATTTACACCAGCATTTAGATTCAAGATTCAAGATTCAAGTAAACTTTATTGTCAGTTTTCATGAATGTACAGGCCATACACAAGAACCGAAATGCCGTTTCCCTCAATCCCTGGTGCAAGACAGCATGCAATATAAATATAAATATATAAAAATATAAGTATAAAAAAAAAAAAAGAATAAAAATAAAATAAAAAAAATACTAAGGTGGTCGCGAGTGCAATAAACAGTAATAGTAAAATGTGCAAATTGAGAACAGTAACAGTAAACAGTAAACAGTAAGAGGTGCATTATGGGGGTAATGATAGTAATAGTAATAAATAAATGAACAGTATGGATGTTATGAACAGTATGGACAGTATAAACAGTTTATAGGGTTAACTGCCGTTACGTTCTTCTTCCGTGGTTACTCTTTCTTCTTCGTCTGTTTTTTTCTCTCTCTGGGAAAAAGAAGCGCGAAGTGCGGACAATACTCTTATTAGTGTCCCGGTGTAGGTCAGTTAAAAAACTAAAAAAAAACTATTTACGAGACAGAGTTAACTACAAAAACGAAAGAGATATAGACCCACATCAATTCCGACTGACCAGACCGCGCACCGTCTGAGAGCGCACCAGCGTCACTTTTGTTTCTTTGAGTCGATCTCCGGTTGGTTTTTTTGAACGGATTCAGCACTGATGGCGAGCTTAAGCCCAGCGACTGTGGAGCGGAGTGAGGTCCAGCACTCGTGGAGAGTGTGAAGCCGCGTCCATCCGCATTCAGGGAACGGAGCCATCCATCTTGCCCATCCCCATCCCCTCTCAGCTAAGCCCTTTCCCCCCTTCCCCACTTTCCAAACCAAAAACACACTACCCGGGTAGATGTACACACACACACACTGACTGAGGACTAAACACACACACACACACACACACACACACACACACACACGGTTATTGGCCAACCTTTTTATTTCAATGTTTTATTGTATTGTATTGTTAACTGTTCATTTTGGGTTACTGATACTTACCTGTTTATAAATACTTATCTGATATTGAAAGAGAAATTTACCTGTTTATAAATACTTACCTGTTGTTGAAAGAGAAGTTTACCTGTTTATAAATACTTACCTGTTATCCAGGAGAAAATAGAATATTGATTAGTTCACATACAGTGAATAAGA
Source organism: Urophycis tenuis (assembly GCA_036785325.1). Lineage (NCBI taxonomy): Eukaryota > Metazoa > Chordata > Actinopteri > Gadiformes > Phycidae > Urophycis > Urophycis tenuis. The sequence continues at coordinate 9,956,020 of JAXIVH010000007.1, read as the reverse complement.
GTTCCATAAGAGAATACTGTGAAGGTAAATAAATTCTCCTTTACTTTCATTTTTCTACAAAACCAAACCTTGTGTCCATGCTGTGTGGAGTACTTAATCATGTCTTCAACCTGAGCCTGCACCTCCAAAAGGTCCCTCTGATGTGGAAGACATCCTGCCTCGTTCCTGTCCCAAAGACGCTGCGCCCCAGCAGCCCCAAGGACTACAGACCGGTGGCCCTGACGTCACATATCATGAAGACCCTGGAGAGGCTCATTCTGGACCAGCTTAGGCCAATGGTCAGACCCTTCTCGGACCAGCTGCAGTTCGCCTACCAGCCCAGCCTGGGAGTCGAGGACTGCATCATCTACCTGCTGAACAAAGTTTACTCTCATCTGGACAAGCCGGCGAGCACTGTGAGAGTCATGTTCTTTGACTTCTCCAGTGCTTTCAACACCTTACGGCCTGGTCTCCTAGGTGAGAAGATGGCGGCGATGCAGGTTGATGCTCCCTTGGTGTCCTGGATTGTTGACTACCTGATGGGCAGACCACAGTTTGTACGTCTACAGAACTGTGTGTCTGACAGGGTGGTTAGCAACACTGGGGCCCCACAAGGGACGGTCCTTTCTCCCTTTCTCTTCACCCTCTACACCTCAGACTTCAGCTACTGCACTGAGTCCTGCCACCTTAAGAAGTTTTCTGATGACTCCGCAATAGTTGGCTGTATTGAAGGGGGTGATGAGGGTGAGTATAGGACTGTTGTGGGCAACTTTGTCTCTTGGTGTGAGCTGAACCATCTACAGCTCAATGCTACAAAGACAAAGGAGCTCATTGTGGACCTAAGGAGGGTCAAAACACCGGTGGGCCCTGTGTTCATCCAGGGGGTTCCAGTCGACACTGTTGAGGAGTACAAGTACCTGGGGGTGTACTTCAACAACAAGTTGGACTGGACCAGGAACACAGAGGCCGTCTACAAGAAGGGCCAAAGCCGACTCTTTTTTCTGAGGAGGCTAAGGTCCTTCAACATCTGCAGGACAATGCTGAGGATGTTCTATGAGTCGGTTGTTGCCAGTGCAATCTTCTTTGCTGTCACATGCTGGGGCAGTGGGATGAGGGTTGCGGACACCAATAGACTCAATAGACTCATCAAGAGGGCTGGTGATGTAGTGGGTGAGGAATTGGACACTCTAACTACCGTGGCAGATAGGAGGATGCTGTCCAGGCTACGGACTATCATGGACAATGCCTCTCACCCTCTCTTTTCCACCCTGGCTCAGCGGAGGAGTTCCTTCAGCAGAAGACTCCTCTCACCAAGATGCACCACAGAGCGACATAGGAAATCATTCCTGCCTGTGGTCATCAAACTATACAATCTGTCACTTTCATCATAGTTTCTGCTGCACAACAGGTTATTCATTCATATTGCATAACTGGTCATTTCTTTTAATTTCACTGCATAACTGGTCATCTCTTTGCACAACTGGTCTTTTTTCCAACATAGAATCTGACATGCTACATCCTTGCGTATGCTATCACCTCTCAGTGTATGCCTGGTTGTATGTACATTTATGTATATTGTACATTTACATTTACATTTATGTATATTTCTTTATGTTTGTATATTTTGTATATTGCTTACATAGGTTTTATATTTTACATAGGTTTTTATTTTATTTTATATTTTACATAGGTTATATTATATATTTATATTCTAACACTTTACTTTACGTAGAGTGTCTGTCTCTTCTTCCTTTTGCACTGGAGTATTGAATGTAACGAATGCAATTTCCCTCAGGGATTATTAAAGTACGTCTGTCTGTCTGTCTGTCTGTCTGTGTCCGTTGCTAGCCTATATATTCATCTTTGAAATTTACTGGTATTATTGATGCTATAGTATGGTCACTTGTGTAAACTACTCTTTACCTCTGCTATAGTGTATTGGCCCAATTGATAGGTGTTACACATGGTTTTTCCAATAGATGGCACAAACGAGCCGTTATCAACAGCTGTCGAGGAACTAGGCGAAGGACAGGGATCACTGGAGCAGCAGCAAGATTTTCTTTGCTGCCCTGTAAAAACCCAAACATTAACCATAGAAATTCACATGTGTTCATGTTCATGAGCGATCAAAGTGCCAAATTACAAAGAGTGATTAAAGTGCCAAGACATACAACAAATAAGAGCATGAGGGTAGGGGGGTTATGCAGGGTTCAGATGAATTCTGAACAAGTGAGACTTGAGTCTCTTCCGGAAGATGGGGAGTGACTCTGCAGTCCTGATGTTGGCAGGGAGCTCGTTTCCACCACTGTGGTGACAAAACAGAGAAGAGTTGAGATTTCGCCATCCGACCTTTTCCTCAGACAGACAGACAGACAGACATACTTTATTGATCCCTGAGGGAAATTGCGTAATAATTAATTCCTTATACTGATGGCGGTACCAGTCGACCAGCTGAGGTAGTTGAGTGCTCGAGCAGGGGCGTGGTGTTTCACTAATGTTTGGAGGTAGGTAGGGGCAGTTCCACTGACGGCTTTGTAGGCCATACAGCAAGTGTCAATGTCGTCAACTTTGTTTTATTCTACATGGGTGATGTACGATAACAACTTGGTTGTCGGCAGCTTGCGGCATACCTCAGCTTTTTTTTCCAACATGCATGAGAAGGTCCGAGCCGCGTCCTACATGGCAGTGTTCATACAGGGGAGGCTCCTTCATATGAGTCCTGCGTCCCGAGATGTGAGCCCTGATGGTCAGGGTGCGGCCCTGACTGTGAGTCTTTGAGCTTGCATCACGTCGTGTGCTGGTCACCCCTCCACATGTCTCCTCCTCCACCCTCCCCGGTGTTGATCATCAGAGTCCCGGCAGAAGGAGGAAGGGGCAGCTCAACCACAACGTTCAGAGAGTCCTCTTCCTATGACATGTGGTAGGAAGGGAGGGAGCGAGCATTGAATGCAAATTACGTTGTGTGTCCTAGTGGCCTCAGAATAATTTCCAATTCATTTGGTGTGTTGAATTGATTGGATTTATTATCACAACCTAGCCTTCAGCTCTTTACACACTGCTCGTATAGAAATGTTTGCGTAGATTGCAAGGGTTCATCTTCCTAATTGAAAAGCCGAAATCTAAATCTAAAAATGAGGAAGGATATGTGTTTCCCGGAATTGAAAAACAAGGCCTCAAGGAAAAAACAACAAACTATAGTAATAATTTTTTGAAGTTTGACTGGCTTAATGGCGATTGAAAGAGACATGGCTGTGATACTTCATTGTAAAGGAATAGACTACAAAGTTTTCTGTTTTTGTTCATGATCCAAATCCAAATCTAGACTTGGAACAACGGTAACAGCTTAACTTCTTTAAATCTCCTAATGTATAAAACATTTAATACAATATAGGCCGGCTGAATGGTCTGCTAAGGAGTCAGTAGTAAAATACCTGCAATTTACAGTTACAGAAATGGCATTAAAAATGTCTCATCAATCCTGATCCTAACAAAGAGAGGGACAAATATGATATACGTTTAGCTCAGAGTTGAAGATTTTGAGATATGAAGATATTCTGCTGTATTTATTGGTTTTCATTTTGGAATCATTCTGTTGCAGCTCTGGGCTTTGTTTAGCATTCAAGGAAATGTTTTTTGTAATATCAGAGACACTTTTCCTGGTAAGAGAAAAAAATGTGAGGTCTGTGGCCATCAGTGTACAATTCTCGGTCACAAGCCCCGTGCTTTCATTTCCCTGCTGCTCGATGGCGCGTTCACCACTGCAGTCAAAACGTTGGAGAGCAGCAGCCTAGCCAAAATAGTGTTGGTTGGATTGATTCAAATCAATTGCAACATCCAATGTGTTTGAGGTTGACAACATTGTGTGCAGTGCAGCATGAGTCGTGAGGGCGGCAGTCGCTCAGTGGGTAGAGCGGGGGGACAGAGAGGGTCGTCCACTAACTGCAGGGTCGACGGTTCGATCCCCTTGATCCCCCTCCTCCTCCAACTGTCCACATGTCGAACCCAACAAATGCATGTCGGATTTTATGTGGTAAAAAAGACCAGTTGTGCAGAGAGAGATGACCAGTTATGTAGTGAAATGAAATGACCAGTAATGAAATGACCAGTTATGCAATATTAAGAATCAGTTCTGCTATCTTGGCGCAATCTGTCTGGAAAGATGGCCTCTGCAACTCGAGACCGCAGACCAAACTGGGATGGATCGGCAATTTCCCAGAGGTCCCTGGAGAAGAAGCCCATCTCTGGTGGTGGGCCGAGCTGGGGAACCTGGCCTTGGAGCTGGAGCATGATCTCGAGGCGGGATTGGTTGTGGAGTTGGTCGAATTTCAGTCAAGCCAAGATTTTCTTTGGTTGACCGCAGCCCTGCTCGTCATGGTGACAGCCCTGCTGCCCTCAGGCTCGTAATTCAGCGTGCACAGAGTCAGAGTCGGCTTAGTCCATTGCAATGGCTAGTTCTTGCTGTAATAGCTGGTGGAACCGCTGACAAAAGGACTGGATGGAAGAGCAGACCTCTTCGGTCTTTATTGATCATTCTTAGTATATTTTAAATATGGGAATGGAATGTGTTCCCTGCATTTGACCCATCCTATGGTGCATAGGAGCAGTGGTGCTGCTATGTTCAGCGCCCGGGGAGCAAGTTGGGTTTTGTGTGTCTTGCTTCAGGACACTTTGACATGCAGACGGTTTGGAGGTGGGGATCAAAGGGGATCGAACCTCCGACCCTACGGTTAGTGGACGACCCGCTCTGTCCACCCGCTCTACTCACTGAGCTACTGCCGCCCCATAGCAGCACTAAAGGGCAGAAGGTTGAATACAAGAACGGTTTTTACCTGCAAAAGGGTCAGGATATGCCACGGCTAATCAGCCAGGCGATCAGATGCCAAACAAATCTGGCAAGAAGAAGACAAAGGCGCAGTCAGGAAAACAAGTAGGAATCAAAAGCCTGCAACAGTAATACTCTCAAAGGATTTGATTGAGACGTTTGACACAAGGCACAAAGATGAGCTGGCAGACAGGGAGGGAAACGCGGTTGCGAAGTACACCAGGAAGGGGAGGATAATGAGGGACAGGTGGGACCATAGATATACACAGAAGACTAGATGTCTTAAGGCGGGGTCTAGAACGTCCGCACAGGTCGGCCATCTTTCTACAGTCAAGCTGCCTGTCAGAATCTGCGGAACCTGATGCAAACTGAGGTAAGGTCAGTGATCTGCACAAACGTTAATACTCCTATCTCGCTGACATTTTGATGGATTTACAAACAGTTTGGTTTCTTAAAAACGTTATTAACGTAGTTATAATCCTGGATGCTTGAACATGTTGAAATCGCAGCTTTTCTCTTAAAAAACGACTTAATCGCGCATCTTAGTTGTGTATCATGGCTAGGCTACTAGCCAGCACCCAGTATTTTTTTTTATTAGTATTAGTAGTTTTATTAGACTTTGTTCTGTAATTAGTTATTGTGAATCTAGTGTGATCCTCTACGGTGTTTGCGTTATGGAGAAATTGTCAGCAAGGTTTGTTATGGTATGTATAATTAGGTTATTAGTTGTGCAATGGTGATGCCGTGGCTGGTGTTAGTATAGTTATTGTTTTGGAATGAATATGTAGATAGTTTTATTAGACTTTGTTCTGTAATTAGTTATTTTGAATTTAATGTGATCCTCTATAGTGTTTGTGTTGTTTGGGAGAAATCTACTGTATGTTTCTATGTGCTCTCAATAAGTATGTTTTGTGTGCATGTCCCCGTGGAGTTTGTATGTTTTTGTCAGCTTCATGTCTTTGTGATATTTGTATGTCTTTGTCTGCTTCGTGTTTAACAAAACTTTGCCAAAAACACACACACAAAAATGTTACTAAGATGAATTGTTTGAGCATTTGTTGGTTGGTGACTATGATAATCTTATAGTTGTTTATTGTGCTTTGGCCTTAACAAAGCTATTGTGAATAAGTATCTTAAGTGTAAGTATGTGTTCTTAATTATTAATGTTTTTGTGTGCATGTCCTTGTTATGTTTGTCTTTGTCAGCTCCATGTTTACCTAAATGTTTGCAAAAGAAAAAAACGAATAATATTGTCTCTCGTCTTGTCTCATCTTCTCGCTTTAAGATCTGTACTTTGCTTTGGTGAGCGAGCTTCTCAACTAAACAGGTATTGTCTTGTGTTTGTGTAGTGTACTTAATACTAACTTAATACTACTAAATACTAATTAATACTAACCATCATGACTTATAGTAATACTAATCCACTATATTTCTCTTTCTTCCCATCTTACCTCACTTGTGAGGTAAACCTTTACCAGTCATCAGCCATCCTTGTATTTGACTCTCATCGCACCTGAAATCCCATCCCTACAACTACCCTACCATCTCTTGTTGCTGTCCCCTTGCCTGGACTTCCTCGCCCGCACAGCCTAGCGACCCACAACTTGGCTGTACTTGCCCTTGCCCTATGACCATTCCTAATCCCTATGGACAATTTATCTCCTACACTGGACTGAGACATGAGGCATGTGTAATGTTTTGGTGCCCTCTAAGTACAATTTAATCAAAATTTAATTGAAATGTATGTGTTTGTGAATTGACGTGTGTGGGTGAGAGTTTTTGTTGAAAATTAGCTTGTCATTTGAAGGGTGTGCTTCTGTGTGCGCCTATGTCTCTATCTATGTCTAACACACTCTCGCAAACACACACTCACTCTGGCATAAAAAGAAGAATTGGTTTAACTCCACTGAGCTTGGAGATGATGGCTGCTGAGGCTGAAGTGGCTGTGGACCCAGCCGGATGAGGACCACATTTTTTTTAAAGGATTCATCATGCTTCTGTAGCACCTTTGTTCAAACATTCTGATTTAAGTAAATCTTCAAAGATATTTGAAAAGTACCTTTATAATATCTAATGAAGTAAATATTTGTAAACAATGTGTTTCAGATTGGTTTACTACCATTTTGTGTAAATAGGGGTGTAGTGGTAAAATAAGAGGTTGGTAAACTATTAATTCTGTGATAGCAGTAAGGTTGACTGTGATATGCACTTGTTTAAAAAAGACATGCAGAGCATATTTGATGATGCTGAAGGTTGCTGTTTAATGTTTACACCAATACCAGTGGTACTAAATGATGCATACAGTGCATTTTGTGATTATGCTATATTATGAGGTGCATTAGATTTATTGAGAGGTGGGTAAACTGTTCACTTAAGTTTAGCCTCCACTACAGCCCTGTCACAAAACTATTTTAATTAAAAATTGGAAATATGGATGTGTATGGTTATTTGTCTCAAGGCCTCAATTATTCATAAGTATGCAGTGTTATAAATACATGGTGTACAGGGTGGGGATTTCAAGATGCAGATTTCTTATAGCCTATTTGTAAATATTGTAACATTATTCTATGTTTTAGGACATAACATGATTATTCATAAGTATGTAGTGTCATAACTACACCTCTGATGGGTATAACGAACCAATCCGTTTAAAAATTGGTTGAAAATTGAGCAAATTATGGTTATTTAAAAGTACATTTACCCCTACCAACACTGTTATTTGAGCGAGCCTATGGAGCGAGCTGACTGTAGCAAGATGGCCGCCATGTGCGGACTTCGACTCCGTTGGCCAGTGACGCGGACAAGTCATCTAGTCTTCTGTGTATATCTATGGGTGGGACTATTCAGGGAAGGAAGTGAAGTAACTGAAGCGAGAGGAGCTGTGAATCAAACAGGAAGTGACCTACAGTGAGTCAACACAATGGCTGTGATTGAGCGGAGGGAGTGTTGATTAACGCCCTTGCATTTTTGCAGTGTTATGAGTGAGGGGTGCCTGTTGAAACACTGCACACATCTCTGATTAATGTTCTTTCTTGTTGCCACAGAGAGCAAAGGTGAGGGAAAGGTGTTAGCCCACGTGCTGAGCCCAAGCTAAGCAGTGCTGAGGTTGGTGCATGAAACAACTGTAAAATAAATCAAGAACTGAGTGTCAAGAGTTCAACAGGTATAGCTCTAACTCAACCAGCACCTTCTCTCTTGCCCTATGGCATATAAAATGCATTAGTTGTGATGTTTTTATCAAAATCTAAATGTATTGAACACCTCTGAATATCAATCACAACAACACTGATCTTGAATAATTAACCAGAGAAAAAACACCTGCAGCTTAGATTACGCTAACCACAATGGCTGTTTTAAAACATTGCAAAGTTTTAAAGCATAAGAAGCTCGGCTGGGTGACTACATGTAGATGTGTATGACACGGATAATGGTCTCAGACTTGAAGACTACCAGTGATAGATAGGGTGTGTGTGTGTGTGTGTGTGTGTGTGTCTGTGCGCTCCAGGTAGGTACCGTCAAATACATGTCAACATACATGTTTAAATACATGATCACATCACATCACCTCATTGTGTGTGTTCACAGTCTACAGGTGCAGTGCAATAAGTGGCCGTTCCGGTGTAAGCTATTCCACTGAAACAAAATACAAATTCATTTACATTTAGGGCATTTAGCAGATGCTTTTATCCAAAGCGACTCACACATTTGTCATAAGAAGGTGAAATGTCCATTGCTGCTAATACAGTAAGAAAGTCACCAGAACAAGTTTCAAGCATTTCAGTTGCTAGGTTATCCATTGCTAGTATACAACATCTCTGACTAAGTGCTGAGTTACAAAGAGCGATTAAAGTGCCAAATTCTTCACATTCTTCTTGTCTTTGAACATTTGTCATTGGCAATTGTCATCATTGCTCCTTTCAAGACCTCCCTTTCCCAAAAGTCTTTTTAATTCTTTATCAAAAAAAATGTGCAGCTCTAAATTAAGTTTCAGTTGCTTTTTGTGACTTTTTCACTTGCCTTGTGAAAAGTGACTGTTTGCCCAATGCTGCTTTTAACTCCCGGGCCTTTCCTGCCCGTAGCACTGCCAGGTAGGTAGTTAGTATCATATACCGTACTGAAATGTGCTGGTGCGCACACTGTTGTATGTATGATAAAGCGCGGGCATGGATTGTTACTTCCTGATGTACGTTAGTTATCCAAGTTCTCAGTAATCTACACTGAACATAAAACTGCCTCCTCTGCCATCTTTGCAGTTAGCATGGAAGCTAATGTGACAGGTATTGTCTCTCCACATTGTCTCTCCACATTGGTATTATCTCTCCACATTGTCTCTCCACATTGGTATTGTCTCTCCACATTGGAGAGACAATACCCCGTGTTCTTTTGCTTAAAGTAAATAGCATACACAAATAAATAGCATATAAGGTAAGTGAAGTCAGTTAATGACCAGTTAATATAAAGTGACTACTAAGGTGATCAGTGACAAGTGACCTAGCGGTAGTCTCCGTCTGTGTGCCTAAGTAGTACAGACAGACAGACAGACAGAAATACTTTAATGATGAGTTAATGAATGACCAGTTTGAAGTGACCACTTAAAGGGAGGGAATGGCTGACTCTCAGAGGGAGGTGTTGTATAGTTTGATGGCCACAGGCAGGAGTGATTTCCTGTGTCGCTCTGTGGTGCATCTCGGTGAGAGGAGTCTTCTCCTGAAGGTACTCCTCCGCTGGGCCAGTGTGGAAAAGAGAGGGTGAGAGGCATTGTCCAAGATAGACCGTAGCCTGGATAGCATCCTCCTATCTGCCACGGTCGTCAGAGTGTCCAGCTCCTCCCCCACTACATCACCGGCCATCTTGATGAGTCTATTAAGTCTGTTGGTGTCCGCGACCCTCATCCCACTGCCCTAGCATATGACAGCCAAGAAGATCGCACTGGCAACAACAGACTCTAAAACATCCCCAGCATTGTCCTGCAGATGTTGAAGGACCTTAGCCTCCTCAAGAAAAAGAGTCGGCTTTGGCCCTTCTTGTAGACGGCCTCTGTGTTCCTGGTCCAGTCCTACTTGTTGTTGTTGTTGAGGTGTTGAGGTACACCCCCAGGTACTTGTACTCCTCAACAGTGTCGACAGGAACCCCTGGATGAACACAGGGCACAACAGTGTTTTTGCCCTCCTTAGGTCCACACTGAGCTCCTTTGTCTTTGTTCCATTGACCTGCAGATGGCTCAGCTCACACCAAGAGACAAAGTTGCCCACAACAGTCCTATATTAACCCTCATCATAGTATCATCATAGTATTCCTGGTGACAAATACATACGGTATGTTAACTATGTTGTTTGGAATCTCTTTCTGACGGGTTTTAGCGAAGGCAAGAGGTCAAGCCACGTTCCCCTTCTGTTCGTCATCGCTCTTTCAGTTCCCATGATGATGCACACAACGCCCTGTGCAGGGATGTACCCTGTGTGGTGTGGTGACATCAAGGGCATAGGTTTGGTCTGAGCTTTGGTGGGGACACTACCCAACTGCCCCATGAAATAACGTACGATGTACGCCTGTCTTTAACTGTGTTTGATGCATTATCTGCTGATGTGATGCATATGCAGTAGAACCTTTGGTATAGCACCATTCCAATTTTACACTTCTGCTTGGTAAGCACAGACAAAGATTTGGCCACTTATTAGATAAAACCAACCTCAGGATGGCTGAGAGATTCTGCTTTGAATCAACAGCATACAGAGAGCTCAGCCAATCAAAAAACAGATCTGTCTCAGAGGTATTTTGGGAGGCGGTACCGTAAGGGGGGAATTAACCCTTTGTGTACCGCATGACGCACTTTTTTAAAAATTTCGTTTCAACCTGAATATTGGTGGGGACATTTCAGTCGTCATTTGACGTTGATGGAGAAATGTCTTTAGGACTCCACGCAAATCTACACCCTTGGGTGACATATCAGATGGCACGAAGAAGAAGAATGTGTGAGGAACAAGACTTTTATTTAGATAATTATCATAATGCTTATTATACATTGACAGACCAATCAGAATCGATAAGGCAAAAATGACAATATATTTCCGGCAATAAATAATACATCATCCTGTATTTCAATATTATAGGCATGCAACTTGTCTTATATAATACCATTATATAACATTACATTTTAAGAAGTAAATTTAAACTTTGAATAAGTTAATCTGTATAATATGTACAAAATAAATATAAATCTAAAACCAGTGTGTTGACAGTGATAAAGAGAGAGATCAGGCAGTTGTTGGCTGAGGAGTTGTGGCGTTATTCCTTGCTGCCCTGTAAAAACACAAACATTGAAATGTGTTAAACACCATAGAAATAACACCACATGTCCACACAGGTGCTGAACAATACGAGTGTGTGTGTGTTGATCAGAGGAGACCACTCACAAGAACGCCAGGATCTTCACCTTCACCCAGCGCATTCTCAAGTCCACACATTTTTCTCCCTCTGTGGTATTAAAGCTGCAAGGAGGAACAGGAGAAGGTCATCAGTTAACATGAGATTCATATGGAACAATTCCAGTACATGGAGAATATCCTAGTTGCAACCTGACAACGGAGAAGCGTTCTAGTTCCATATTTGTATCAGCCAGACTACTTTATAGACTACTTGAGATTTCCAGACAGAATGAATACTCTACATATCTATACAAAAATGCTTGGTTAGAAATGTGCTGACATGTTTTTTAGAGAAAAGCAGGGCACACATCTCATCACTAGTATTGTCCCTTGCTATGGTAGAACATGTTTGGTAGAACACGAATGAGAAGGTCCAGGCCGGTTCTTACATGACAGCCTGCACACAGGGAAGGTTCCTCTCCTGAGTTCTGAATCCCAAGATGGGAGCCACGACTCTCTGCTTGCTGGTCTGCGTGCAGCAGTTGGACACCTTACCCTCCACCGCTTCTGGAGCAAAACACAAGGAAGACACACACAGTCAAGCCAACGCTACACCTCCTCACCTTAATCCTCCAAAGCACAAGAAAAACTAAATTATCAAGGAAGAAAGAGTCAAATATTCAGAAAGTGACTTACCCGATTCCTGAGCCACGAGTGCCAGGACACCGGCAAAAAGAGCCAGGCAGGCCAGTCTGAAGACAGTGGGATGCATGCTTGCTGTCTGGAGATGGGCTTCTTTGAGCAGGTCTTTGCTGTTTGATGATGGTTGATGTCTGCTTGGTCGGAGGTCTTTATATCTAAAAAAGAGGAAGCAAAATCAATGTCCAATGTTAGGACACCACAGGGGGTGTGTATACATTCACACATATCACAAACTTCATTTGTCATCTTGAAATAGACAGATGAGGAAGGGAGAGTACCCGGAGACTATGTCTATGACTATGTCAGCTGCAAAAAAAAAAAAAACACTTTCCAACCACAGCATTCTGTACTTCCCATATATGGGTGCAACATCCTGGTGCCTTCTACAGGCCAAAACGGATGCACGGGGTTCATTCCTCCCAACTGCAGAAGCACTGAAGATTCTCAAGAAGAGGAAGGGAAGTGGTTTGCTGTGATTTGCTTGCATCATACCGTTGCCTCTTGGAAAGCATCGATGGCAGAACCGGAAAAGAACAAAGGCCTCTTGGAAAAAGTCAAAACTATCAGGAACATTTACCAGTCACTGGCCAACTAGAATTTCAACTGACTGGTTGATATAAATCTTGATGGCCATCTTGGTCAGTAAAGCTTTTAAAAATACACACACACATATATATATATATATATATATATATATATATATATATATATATATACATATACTGTGTGTCATGCATGACACATGAGTTCAGCATCAGGGTATGATGACAAACCTGAGATTGCCAGACACGGTGTCACCTGGTGGTGACATCATCTGTAACTGGGGCTGCGATGAAGGGACAACGAGACCATGAGGTGCATGTCATGTCTGTCACGGGTTCGGGGGTAGGACCCGATTGCAGCACAAAACCACACCGGTGTGACAACAATAAGTGTGTGGCAAGAGTGTCCATCCTCTCTGTCTCCACCTCCACGGCTGTGAGTCACTCAGAGTCTACCGTCTCTGTCATTTCTGACAATAGGAACAAATATTCACGAGTGGACGCAACAAAGAGAACAAAGATATGAGATGATGACTATGCGCATATCTTATGATCCACAGCATCAAATGACTCAGCTGTAAGATAATTCACAGACAAGACAACGTCCCGGTACTACTGGTTTAATATACACCCTCTGGTGCAACCTAGACACATCATCAGTGATGTAACCTGAGGTCATAGGGTGTTTCGGGTCTCTCAACATCAGACACCCTCGCCCAGGCGACCCAGCCGGGGGTGATCAGACCCCGGCTTGTGTCTAGGTAGCGTGTGTGGCCCACGGATCACCCCTCCTGATCCACAGCCATCTTGATGGCTTCTCAGCAGCATCAGTGGTGTTCTTGATGGCTTTCTTGCTGTGCAGTCCCCTTATTCCCAACAACTTGAGGGCCCTGCAGAGTGACTGGCCTGCGAAACCTCGGCATCCAACCTCAATGGGACTGCATCAAGTCTTCCATCCGTTGCGCCGGCATTCGCCTGCCAGCTCCTCATACTTGGCCCTCTTCCTCTCAAATGCCTCCTCCATCCGGTCTTCCCAGGGCACAGTCAACTCCAGCAGTATCACCTGCCTTGTTGATTCTGACATAAGAACCAAGTCCGGCCTAAGTGTGGTCACTGCGATGGTCTCTGGGAATTTAAGCTGTTTCCCCAAGTCCACCTTCAGCTGCCAGTCCCTAGCTGTTGTCAGGAGCCCCCCTGTTTGGCCTGGGCGGTGTTGAGGCTTCTCACCAGATTTAACAAAGGTGATTGAATGCCTAGCTGGCTGTTGCTGCTTGCTGAGTGAGATCCCCGAGCAGATGGTATCTGCTATCACCTTCAGCGCCTGGTCGTGGCGCCAACGATAGCGCCCCTCGCCCAGGGCTTTCGGGCAACAGCTTAGGATGTGCTCCAGTGATCCTCTCCTCTGACACAGAGGGCAAGCAGGTGTTTCTGCCAGGCCCCAACAGAAGAGGTTGGATGGGCTGGGGAGGACGTCGTAGACTGACTGGATCAAAAACTTTATCCGGAATGGCTCTGCCTTCCAAAGCTCTGACCAAGAAATCTTCCTATCCAGTGTCTGCTCCCATCTAGTCCACGCCCCCTGTTGTCTCATCCCGACCATCTTGCTTGAGCGGGTCTCCTCCAGCCCTGCTCGAACCTCTTCCTGGATAAGCTGCCGCCTCTCCTTCCCCCGGGCCTTGTTGTACCGAGGTCCTGGGTTGCTCCCAAGCCCTGCCCGGCCTGTCGTAACTACTCCCACCAGAACACCGTGGCGCAGCCGTGCTTCAGCTTGCTCAACCGTCTCCTGGGCTCTCCACTTCCGCCCAGTCCGCACTTCAATCCCAGCTAAGGAGACTTTGGTGTCACTCGAGTCTCTGTACAGCAGCACCTCTCTCGCACGGGTAACCATGAACTCCTCCGACAGACTACTGAAGGGAAGTCGCAGCTTGTTCTTATGCCCATACAAGGCTATGCTGCTGAGGCTTCTTGGTAGGCCCAACCACCTGCGAAGGAAGCTACTTACCTTACGCTCGAAGCCCTCAACGGTCGTTAGTGGGACATCGTAGACCAGTAGTGGCCAGAGGAGGCGTGGCAGGATGCCATGCTGATATATCCATGCTTTATACTTACCTGGCAGCCCTGACTTATCCACCGCCACTAGCCAGTTTCCCAGTTCTCTGCTGGTCGCCTTGAGCGCTGCTGTGTCCCTCAGGGTGCCATCAAAGATCTTCCCCAGGCTCTTCACTGGCTCCTCTGAAACCGATGGAACTACTACTACTACTACTACTACTACTACTACCAATTACCTTAGTTAACATGAACACCATTAGTAAACTGTAAACGCTTACATTAGCCGATGCTCATTATTGGTTATATATAAGTCTGCTCCAGAATGATTGGACACCCCCTGAGAGCTCTGTCTACCATATGCGATCAGCAGACCTTGAAGATTGCCTGTAGGATCCTTCACCGTCCATCACATGTTATGTTCTCATCATTTGAGTGGCTTCCCTCAGGGCGCAGATTCCGCTGTGAAGGCTGTAGGACCCAGAGGAGGAAGGTGACCTTTGTCCCCAGGGCTATCCTGCTCTTAAACTCCCAGCCCTCCCCCAAAATCCTTGGACTACTCCACAATACGTAATAGACTGATGACTGATGCGCTCATCCCATTCCCCTTTACCCTTTTTCGATATACAACTATTCATTTATTAATTTTTTATTGATGATGTACTGTATATGGTGAAGACGCTGCTCTCTGTGCCATCTAATTGCCCCTATAGGGGATGAATAAAGTGATTTGAATCTTGAATCTTGAATCTTGAATATTGTACCGTGCAACACTGATGTAGTCATTTCATTTTGATTGTTTGATGTGGATGTTCAACAGCCTCACTTGTAAATTGCTTTGTGTAAATAAGCTCTTCCGAGTGAAATGTAAATGCACATTACATAGGAACATATACTGTAGTTCCAGTGATGGGAAGGGTTGGTGTGTGTGTGTGTGTGTGTGTGTGTGTGTGTGTGTGTGTGTGTGGGGGGGGGGGGGGGGGGGGGGGGGGGGTAGTTTTTGGGAACTGTGAGCACACACTACTTTCCATCTTGTATGGTACATATGACATGTGGGCTGTGAGCACACACTATTTTCCATCTCTTGTCGGTGAGTCATCCACTAAGTCAAAATGTATCTTTCTGGTGGCCTGCTGCTCAAGCTATGTGCAATCAAACATATTTCCATTCACCCTGTGAATACCTAATACTACCAACCCCCCCCCCCCCCCCCCTCCCACAATAGCAATACCTGTCCACAGTTACACTAATAAACACAATGAACCTCACCCTCTCTCATCTGCAGTTTTACCGCGGTCAGGCACAAGCCAATCTGTTCCGGGCTGAAGCAGCCGCGGACCCAGGCTGGGCGTGGCCCAGCAAGGTGGAAGGAGCTGGGTCCATGATGGCACAGAGAGATGGCATCCCCGGGTCCTCGCTGCAGACCTGCGGTTCCTCCAGGAAATGACCCGGCAAGATCTCCCAGAATCCTCCTGTCACTCTAGTCTTTGCAGGAGAGTGCCAATGGAGCTGGAGCTATGCGCGCTTTGACAGCCATCGATCAGCAATTGATTGTTTCTGCCTTTTATTAAAGGAACCGCATGCAATGGGGTTGTGTATGGATTTTCTTACTTTGCCCCCAAACATTAAAAAAATATAACTCAAGAACAGGGCACAAGATGCACATGAAGCCAATATATGTAACATACTGTATGTATGTTTTTTTTTTTTTTTTTACTGGGGAGCGAGAACAGCTGAACTCTACTCTCTGATTGGCTGTCGCTGATAATTTGCATAAAGTCAGACAGGTGTGCACAGGAATGAGCATGACGGAAGGCGTGATACATGACGGATGCTTGGTCGCGTTAACAAGTCATATTTGTACACGTCAAGGCAACACGAATTGGCACGCTAACAAGCAGGGGCAGACGATTTGGACGACACACTACTGGGAGAAAGAGGATTTATTTTCTAACCAATTCCAAAGATCCTTAAATATCCCTTTCTCGACAGTCTCTTCCAATAGCAAAAGTAGTTATCAGTGTTCTAGACATATTATCTGTCATTGTCCAATCAGAATCGTCAAGTCGTGTTTCAAATGGTCTTGTACTGGTGTACTTCGTGGCACTGTTAGGCCTAGACAAAGTTTTTGATGAGTATGTTGTAAAGGTTGTGGAAGCTCTTCATCCTCTTGATCCTTGGTCAGTTAATAAATACTTGACTTAATATGCTGCCCCTGTGTTTGCGTGGTTGCGGGACATATCTTGTGTCCTGTTTAGCTATTTTACATCATACATTAGATCCATGTAGGCCTAGCCTAAATAATTAATTGTGGATGTTATATTCTGGCTCTTTCTCTTAAAAGACCACGGCAGAATATTCCCTTTAGCACAAACTTGTGCTAAAGGGAATACGTGTGTATTTATTAACAAAAACACTGGACATCTGCTAAAACAGGTTATCTCACTTCGGTCCTACGTGTCACCAACAACAGGTGACGGCTGACCACACCCACTCATAGAAAGACTCCTACCTGTGTGTTACAAACATTCCTAACCGAGCTACAGTGGCTCATAATGTAACAGTGGAGCCACACCATTTTTGTTTATGGAGTTGCCATCTAGTGGACACAAGAAGGACTCTGTATGAGTTATAACAGCAAATTGATACTGTCTTGCTTAATGCACCTCTTGAATGGTTCACCTTAATCATTGTCAGAAAAATTGCTCCCCCCCCCCCGAGATTTTCCCATACATTGGTGCAATGGTGCGAATGTACGCACAACTTTAGTAATTGGTGCGCAGCGTGCTCCCCGGCGTTGTGCTTCGACATCATCGATATCACTATTCACTAACCGCAGTGGCGTGAGTTTTCCACTAGATGGCAAGAACGAGCCCTTACAGCGGTTGATTCATTCTGACCAGCTCTAATACCTTACCGTGTGTTTATTAAAAAAAGTGAAAGCCAGACTGACACACTGTGACGTATCAAAGTGACACGAAGAAGAAGAATATATGAGGAACAAGACATTTTATTTTAATACTCAACATAATGCTTATATACAGTACACTCTCAAAGCAGACATTGACAGACAAGATCTGAATAATGGATAAGGAAAAAAGGCATGATCTTGTATCCAAATATTATAGGCACAGAGTTAACCAAAAACTGGTGTGTTCATGGTGAATAAATGAATGTAAAACTAGTGTGGTAACGGTGATGAGGAGCGAGCTCAGACAGTTTTCTGTGCCCTGTAAAAACACAAACATTAAG
Source organism: Urophycis tenuis (assembly GCA_036785325.1). NCBI lineage: Eukaryota > Metazoa > Chordata > Actinopteri > Gadiformes > Phycidae > Urophycis > Urophycis tenuis. The sequence continues at coordinate 9,938,312 of JAXIVH010000007.1, read as the reverse complement.
ACGTTTTAAACAGCATAGAAATAACACCACATGTCCACACAGGTGCTGAACAATACGAGTGTGTGTGTGTTGATCAGAGGAGACCACTCACAAGAACGCCAGGATCTTCACCTTCACCCAGCGCATTCTCAAGTCCACACATTTTTCTCCCTCTGTGGTATTAAAGCTGCAAGGAGGAACAGGAGAAGGTCATCAGTTAACATGAGATTCATATGGAACAATTCCAGTACATAGAGAATATCCTAGTTGCAACCTGACAACGGAAAAAGCTTTCTAAATATATGTGTCCCATCAGCCAGACTAGTTTATAGACTACTTTTCCCAAACAGAATGAATACTGCACATATCTATGCAAAAATGCTTGGTTAGCTGATTCTTGTCATAAATAGGAAATTTGCTGACTTTTTTTTTTTTTATTGAAAGGTAGGGCACACCATCTCATCACTATTGTCCCGTGCCGAGACAGAACACAGAATGTTTGAACACGAATGAGAAGGTCCAGGCCGGCTCTTACATGACAGCCTGCACACAGGGAAGGCTCTTTTCCTGAGTTCTGAATCCCAAGATGGGAGCCACGACTCTCTGCCTGCTGGTCTTCGTGCAGCAGATGTAGGCCTTACTGTCCGCCGCTTCGGGAGCAAGACAACACAAGCAAGACACACACAGTCAAGCCAACGTTATACCTCCTCACCTTAGTTAGGAGGCATTCTTAGGAAGAAGCCCTGAGAAGGAGATCCCTCTTTCTACGGATGATTAGGACTTATCACGACTGTCGTCTGCAAAGAGTCAAATAAATTCAGGAGCTCAGGTGTCTTTGGCCTAGAAGGTGACTTACCCGATTCCTGAGCCACGAGTGCCAGGACACCGGCAAAAAGAGCCAGGCAGACCAGTCTGAAGACAGTGGGATGCATGCTTGCTGTCTGAAGATGGGCTTCCTTCAGCAGGTCTTTGCTGTTTGATGGTGGTTGATGTCTGCTTGGTTAGAGGTCTTTATATCTAAAAAACGAGGAAGCAAAATCAATATCCAATTTGTCCTCTTCCACCGTCTCTGGTGTTGGGGTCAGGATTACCGGTTCAAAGAAACAGATGAGGAAGGAAGAGAGCTAGACCCAAACTTCCTCAGCTGCAATACCACAACAACCACCACCAGAGAATCCTGTACTTCCCAGATCCCGTCTGGTGATCTGGGGGGTTGGGGGGTCTTGTAATGCCCAGGTCAATGTTACTGAAATGCATTTCATTCTTTTACATCTTTGGATATAATCCAATGAAATGGAGTATGTTTTGGGTGTCGCTTGCACCATCTTGTGAATGCAGGAAGACAAATGTCAGCTTGCTGTCATGCAACCCCCCACTCCCATACCCATACAACCCATACTCATCTGTTGTACCCATTCTGTTATTCTGTTATACTGCACTAGAGCACTACTGCACCACCTGCACACTTACTTCTATTTGCACTACTTTTTTTGCACATTGTATACTGTTTACACTTTACACTTTTCACTTGCATGTTATGCCACTGTGAGTAACCGTTTAATACCTCGATGATCACTACCTCCATCTGCACTGTTTGTCACTTTGTTAACTACCTATAATTACCGTCATTTTAAGAACCACTGTCACTTTTCAATTTTGCACCTTATTCTGCATTTCTGCATTTCAACCTGCACCTTAATCGCTCATTTGCACTTCTGGTTAGAACGCCAACTGTATTTCTTTGTCCCTGTACTTGTACTCTGCACAATGACAATAAAGTTGAATCTAATCTAATCTAATCTTAAATGCTTATTTACTGTATTGCCGCTTGCTTACTGTATTAACAGCAATGAAGTGTTTCACCCTCGTCTAATAAATGCACTTACTGTACGTCGCTTTGGTCAAAAGTGTCTGCTAAATGCTCTGAATGTCTATGTCTAAATGGCTGCGGTTAACCATTTTAACTTGAACGGATGGAATGGGTTAATTCTTCTAAACTGAAGATTCTCAAAAAGAGGAAGGGAAGTGGTTTGCTGTAATTTGCTTGCATCATACCGTTGCCTCTTGGAAAGCATCGATGGCAGAACCAGAAAAGAAAAAAGGCCTCTTGGAAAAAGTCAAAACTATCAGGGATATTTGCCAGTCACTGGCCAACTAGAATTTCAACTGACAGACAGACAGACAGACAGACAGACAGACGTACTTTAATGATCCCTGAGGGAAATTGCATTCGTTATAACTGACCAGTTAATATAAATCTTGATGGCCATCTTGGTCACTACAGCTTTTGAAAATACATATCTTAATAGTATGAAGTTATGGAATAAAGTAACACAACATTGTAATCTGAAAATGTATATCAATTTCAACAATTATTATTTCGGTTTTTCATGAGCATACATTAACTTGCAAAAATCCCACAAAGCCTTTCGTTTGGCCAGATGACAGTTGCTGTCACCAAAAGTGTTGAGCTGCAGACCTCCACCCCTGGGAGTCCTCTCCATCCTCAGGGCCCATATGGGGCAAAGTCTTGTGTTATCATGCGTGTTAAGGTGGAACATCACTTTATAAATGTGAAGGTGTAGGTTATATAGACTGTAGGCCTAGCAAGAATGCTAACAAATCACTATTAACAAATACGTGTACAGTATGTATACGTGCAATATGTGTCAATATATGACCCAATTTTCCTTAGGGTATTAATAAAGTTTTATCGTATTTTATCTTAATATGGGGCGGCAGTAGCTCAGTGGGTAGAGCGGGTGGACAGAGTGGGTCGTCCACTAACTGTAGGGTTGGCGGTTCGATCCCCTTGATCCCCCCTCCGCCAACTGTCCACATGTCGAAGCTCACAAATGTACTGATTGTAAGTTGCTTTGGACAAAAGTGTCTGCTAAATGCCCCTCTTCCTTCTCTCAGATAAGTACAGACTATACAAGGTGAGACATGCACAGTCACTCATGTTTGATAACAATATTGTGTGTCATGCATCATGCTTCAGTACAGGGTATGGTAACAGATGACATTGCCAGAAATTATGTTACATAGAAGTGACGTGCATTTTCATTGTGCAACATGATGAACATGATGATCTCAGCTGTAGAATTAACATAAATCTAAAATAATCTCTGTCACAGAACAATCAATATGCATTGGGAAATCACATCAGGAAGATCAATAGTACGTTGTATGCTACGTAAGTATGCTAAACGGTGCACATTGGTCTGTGACCAATGAAACACTGCATTGTATGTGCATTTATGTAAAGGTCTGCAGGTCTAACGTCAATCATGTCCCCGTAGTCATCGTGCTCTCTCAGCTCTCTGCGATGTTCTCACAGCTGCTGAAGACAGTGCATGCACCACCTTCTCCATGGCTGTGTTCCGATATCCATACTTACCATACTTAGTATACTTAGTTTGAGTACGTAGGGTGTTCCGATTACGATCGTGGCAAAAAGAACTGAGCCGCACTCAGTTGTAAAATGGCTAGACGTCAGTGGGCGAAATGGATTCACGTGTGTTTGGCGGGTGACGTGGCCACGCAGCTGATAGTAATTTCCGGTAAGTGCACCATTTGGAACAACACTAACATCTGAAAATCTGCATACATCAGTGAGTACGGATAGTGTACTACGTTTGAGTGTACTCATGAAGTATGGATATCAGAACACAGCCCAAGACTCCCGCAAAGCCGTGTGCATTTGTTAGCAAGCCAAACTAGGCGACCGCACCGTGCCCTCAAAGGGGCAGTGCGACTTGGCACACTGCTAGGCCAGAGACAGAGAGCTCCCATGTGGAATTAATAGAATAGCCATCAAACAGCCTCTTTAAATCAATGAACAGTTACTCCTTCTATTAAAACTAAAGAAAGAACCAAAACTGTCAACAAAACTGAAAAACAAAGCTCCAAAAAACACTAAATCAACTGATACCTCTTCCAGCCGAAGCAGCTGGCAAAATCAGGAAGAATTTGCGTCAAGGTTCGATGATCTACTGAGTGCTAATAAGGGAGTGTGGGGTGGACTAAAAGGCACTGACTGGCCGAATGACAGAAGCAGAAGTCCGAATAAGCACCAATGAAGATGACGTAACAGCTCTGAAAATTCAGACCACTAGCATGAAAACGGCTATGGAAGACCTAGAGCTAAAAGTGGATGATTTAGAAAACCGTGCAGGCCACTTGAATCTTCGCCTGGTGGGTCTGCCCGAGTCAACAGAGGGAGGTGATATGTGCTCATTTGGAGAAATGGATTCCTGAAGTCCTTGGTGAACACAACTTTCCCGGGCCCAGTGTCTATAGGGAGGGTGCACAGAGTCGGCAGAATCAACAAGGAGAGGGACCCATAAGTCCTTGTGCGACCCAGAGTGGTGGTGATGAAGTTCCTGAATTCTGCAGACAAAGCACGGGTAATGAAAGCTGCCAGGACCAATGCAAAACTACACATCGACGATAAGAAGGTAATGTTTTTTTCCCTGACGTTTCTGCTGATCTGCTTAAACAAAGAAAGGTTTTTCATCCGGCAAAGAAAGAACTGTCCTCCCTCTGTATCCGCGCCCTGCGTTACGGAATAATCCATCCTGCTACACTCCTGGTGACAATAAAGGGGAGGCAGCACACTTTTGACACAGCAGTGCTGGCGGCAAGATGGGGCATTTGTGGGCCGTGCCCCCCCTAGCGGCCATTGGTGCCCCCCCCCCTAGCACAGTCAGGCACAAAAAAAATCCTTTTAGTTGTAATTATTACTATTATAATAAATGTGCAAACTGTAACTTGCCTGGCCAAGTATACTCAGCCTCTTTTATTTCCCACTCACGAGGGGTGAGTGGGGACTCTAATACACAACGCACTAACATTTCATCTCATTAATGTTGATGAAGACCGATTTGGGAGATAGGCTACCTAGTTATCCAGTGTGAAATTCATTCAATGAGGTTGAATGGACCCAATGACGACAACCCCTCATTTTTCAGAAACGTATTTCTGTCAATGGCCGATTTGCCTGGAAGATTCATCATAGGTTGGGATTTTAACTGCACACTCTAACCTAAGATCCATACAGCTACAGGGATAGACAAGACAAGAAAGGAATTGGTGCAAGTTAAACTCAATTGATGTATATTCAGCCACTTGTCAGACATTCTCCAGAATTGACTACTTTTCGGTCTCTGCGTCTTTAGTGTCTATAATCCTCAGAAGCTGGTATGACAGCATTATCATTTCAGCTTCATTTAGTTTGAACACACAACAGCCTCTGAATTACCCCCACGAGGTGGCGTCTTCAGTCGTTGTACCCAGACCGAGAATTTATGTTGTGTTGAATTTATGGAGTTAATTGGGGCACAAATTGACCTACTTTGAAATTAAAATTACAACCCAAACCAAATCAGCTGCTCTACGGTGGGAAGCATTTAAAGCCTTCCTGAGAGGCTAGATGATAAGTTTCACAAGTTCTAAACACAGATCTTGGAGGTTGGAGACGGAGCAGTTAGAAAAAAAAGATGAAAGGTATTGAAACAGATCATTTCAAAAATCCAACAGTCATTTAAAGTACTTAATGGACTCTAGAGCTAAATATAATGTCCTGTCTGTAAATAAGCCAACTAGAAGCCTGCTGAAACTGAAACAGTCCTATTATGAGTAAGCGGAAAGGGCTAGTAAGCTTCTAGCTCGGCCTATTACACAATCTGAAACTGAAAGTACAATAAATACCATTCAGTTAGATTATGGTGTGGAGTCTAGCGACCCAAAGTAAATTAATAATAAAACTTTTTTAGGTTTCTATCAAAATTTATACAGCACAGATTATTCAAACTCAACTATAAAAAAAACAAAAGGATTATTAATCCTCTTGAAGATAATTTATTGACTGACTTAGACCTTGACATAACCAATGAGGATTTGTCAGCGGCCACTGGTACTATAAAAGGGGGAAAGACACCAGGGCCAGATGGGATTCCCATTGAAATCTATAAAACATTTCAGGATGCACTAATACCACCTTTGCTCGAAATGTATAAAGAGTCCTGTGGTAACTTAAGCAATGATACGGACCACAAAAGAGGGCTGTATAAATCTTGTTTCTTTTATATAGAAAAACGTGTAGCATGTACAGAGGTTACTTGTCAATACGGAAGCGGCAGAAATGCAATTCTGGTGGTACTTTTATACTAGAGCTCCCCTAGTGGTATAACACAAAACGGATATCATATACATTACAACAAGTCCCTAGACAGTGAATCCCTCCCGCCCTCTCTAAATATGGCAGCTATCACTCTGTTGTTGAAGCCAGGGAAAACATCAACCTTATGTGGATCATATAGGCCAGTCTGACTTCTCACTAACAATCTTAAAGTTCTTTGTAAGATATTAGCTAAATGGTTAGATAAACTTTTACCACAAATGGTGAACTCTGACCAGAGCAGCTTTGTTCTGGGACGACAAGGCTTTCACAATATATGTTGTGACCTAGAAGTATTTGGGAATTTGCAGAAGAAGAAGAAGAAGAAGAAGAAGAAGAATTACTGATTTGATCCCGTGAGGGAAATTTGGTCTTCTGCATTTAACCCAATCGTGAATTAGTGACACACTCAGAACACAGTGATGGTGAGGCACACAGTGAGGTGAAGCACACACTTAAACCCGATGCAGTGAGCTGCCTGCAACAGCGGCGCTCGGGGAGCAGTGAGGGGTTAGGTGCCTTGCTCAAGGGCACTTCAGCCATGCGCACTGGTCGGGGTTCGAACCGGCCACCCTCCGGTTACAAATCCAAAGCCCTAACCAGTAGGCCGGCTGCATATTGCTTATTTAAAATAGAATAAGCTGAAATAGATTTAATTTGTTTTAGCAGAATATTTTCTTGGTTTTCATTGTATTTTGATATTGTTAATATGCCAAATATGAGTCTGAGTAATGTTACTTAGTAGAGGTCAGAGTTCAGTATTAACATTAATCTGTGCAGTAGAGCGAGGGAGAGAATTGAGTCACGTTGTGCATAATGTTTCTGGTACTGAAGTTCGCGACAGTCTTCTTTGTGTAAAAACAATGCAACCAAGAACTGAGGTGAATAAAAGTTGCCAAATAGAAGAGAAGAAGTCATGTCTGCTTGAGGGTGCAACATATGGGACGTGTTCCCAATATTGTTTATGGAAAAACTGAAAGTATGGACACTGCTATTCTGTCATTGGATGCTGAGAAGGCCTTCGACAAGGCAGAGTGGCACTACCTGTTTGAGGTCCTTCAAAGATATGGCATAAAGAGGACATTTGATTAGGTTTCTTTATTCTAACACCCAGGCCGTGGTTCTAACTAATGGTCTGTCTTCAGCTCCCTTCAAGTTGTATAGGGGCACAAGGCAGGCCCCTGTCTCCATTGTTGTTTACCCTGGAATTTGAGCCACTTGCCATGGCAATGAGGAATAACGCTACTTTCAGAGGCATTAATATAGGAGATATGGAACATCGTATAGCCCTGTATGCTGATGATGTCATTTTGTTTTGCTCCAATTCAAAACAGACATTACCTGCTTTACTTGACCTAACAAGCTACTTTGGTAGCTTTGCGGGTTGCGAAATAAATTACTCCAAATCCGAATAATAATCGCCTTTAGTCACGTGACAGAGGATAGAGGAATGGCGTGTTGATCTTTACGCGCACCACTCAGTCCCCTTGAAATATGTTTTAAAGCCTCAAAACGTATATTGATGTCCATAAGAAGACTGGATTTAATTGTCTAAAGTATAACTGCCTGCATGTCTACAACTGGTGGCCACCGCCGTGAAACCAGAGCTAAGGTAAAGGACGACCAAAAACGGCGTGCAGCAATCATGCCAAATGAGGAGACACCTGGCTGGGCACAGCAACTTCTGCTCGAGGTGACCGATCTCAAAAAATCGTTTGAGCGGAGGTTTGACGAACTTGGCAACTCCATGAAAGAATTAAAAAAAGAGACTCGGGCCATCCTTAACAGAGTTACTACTTTTAACCCTGTAGTATTTAGTTTTTTACCTACAAGGCATCGATGTTGGAATGCTAGTGCACTGTAGTATTTGTTTTTACCGCCATACTGTTACTGTTGATGAACTGTGCTCCTTACACAATCTTGTTTCCTAATGGTTTGACATTTCAAGATATATATATATATTTTTTTTTATCCATATACAGTATGGCGGTTCATATTAAAAGGTGCCATATTTGCCAGACACCTGGTAACTTGCAGGAGTTGGAGGAGCTTGAGGTTAGGAGGTGCAATAGATGGTTAAAGGCTAAGATTTAGAAACAAATGATTATAGTTGCTGTATAGACCCCTTCGCTGTTTGTGATCTTCCAGAGCATAGGTTGGGTGCACGCACCAATTCAGTCAGTTCACACACACACACACACAATTCAATGGGATGGAAAGCTTTCTGACTCTGACATGGGCACACCTTTTCTGTGACATGAACCGTGAAGGGGTCAATACTCCCTTGTGAGTGAACAATATACTTACATTAACATTTTGGATGACAGAAACTCTTACCACCTGGATATACACATCTGCTGTGTGTGAAGGAGGATGAGTTTCGAACCCATTTAAAAGTGCAGCTGTCCACTAAAGAGGAGGTGGAGAAATGGCTTGAGGAGTTTCAGAATTCCTCCACTTTCACATGGAGGAAGGCAAGAACGTATCCAGAATCAGGGCGATACAATGCGTATAGAGTAAGTGTAGCATAGCTTTGGAAGTGGATGATAGTGTACAGGGAGAGGTATAATGAGAAGTTTTACAATATGTGCTTTTGTCTGAAATACAGTATGAATATACATTAACAAAAAAGAGTACCACAAGCAGGTCTACTAATGTCTATATACTGTTTAGGTTGATCTCAGATGCTAACATAACACCTACACATCTGGCAAAAACTCGAGAAACACTAACTGCCCTGCCACACTGTTTGCTGTCCTCAAAAGAAGCATGGAGGACAGGAGGTCAAGGTACAATTCAAAATAAAGCTATGTGCACTGTGTCTTAGAGTCTTATATTTCAGCTCTGTAAGATCATTTTATTGCATAGACATTGTGTGTATCCTTCAATATCATTAGTGTTACACTCCTCTGCCGTTCACAGATCGACAGATCAACACATGGCAGAGGGTTATCTCCTATATGTCAACTGGAGGAATGAGCACAACCATCGCCTTGCTTGTGCCGATGCCCTGAGGAAAAGGGATGTGTCTGCCGTCACCATTGAAAGGCTGACTGAGCTCTTTGAGAAAGCTCATTCTCCCTCATCTGCTCTCGATACCATCAAATATGATCTGCAGGAGGAAGAGGGAGACAAGTACCTCTATGCAGCAGCAGACCGTGCCATCTGCCCAGACCTTCAGTTCTGCTACAGGTTAGTTTATCAAAACTTGACTATTATCACAATTAATAAGTCATCATAGTCATCATCGTCAGCATGGCATGTCACTCCAGGCGCTAACCAAACACAGTACACCACCCAAAACACACCATACCTACTGTGAAGCATGGTGGGGGCAACATTATGTTGTGGGAATGTTTCTCTTCAGCGGGGACTGGGCAATTGGTCAGGATAGAAGGGAAAATGGATGCTGCCAAGTACACCCAAATTCTTGAGGAAAACCTGCGTCCCTCTGCTAGACAGCTGAAGATGGGCAGGTCAAAGCATTGAGAAATAATACAACCCTGAAGAGAAGCAAAGCTATACTGATACATTTTATTGCATTAAATCAAAAGTCATATGCCAGTGTGTCACAAGACAGCATTCAATACCTCCCCCCCCCCCCCCCCCCCCGGCACTGTCTTGTGCACTGTCCTTTAAATAAATAAATAAAAATAATTAATTCATAAATAAATACAGGAATAAATACATAAATAAATTCATATATTGGGTAGGGAGAGGGAATGGAGGATGTGGAGGGGAGTTAAAATTAACCTGATTATACACACACACACACTCACACAAACTCAATACACCCCAATTCTATAATTACATAGTATTAAAAAAGATATTTTGTTTGCATGTGTGACAGGTTGTACTACAAGATGTTTGAAAGAGCCTATGGTGCCCCATCTGGAGACGCCATGAAAGCAGACCTGAGAGCCCGGCTCGAAAAGTACAATAGTGAGCATGGCCGTGTCTGCGCAGACATGGAAGAGACCATGGATGGTCAAGTGGTGGTGGCCATCTGCACACCCTTAATGCAGCGAGTCCACACCAGAGTGCAGCAGAGTGGGGAGCTCATTTTCGTCGCCCCCTCTGGGAATTGTGACCGGCAGAATCATCGCCTTTTCTTGGTCCTAACCCATTCAGCTGCAGGGGGCCTGCCTCTCGGTGTGCTAATGATGACCTCGGAAAGCACAACCACCATAGCCACCGGGATGACACTGCTGAAAAATCTGCTCCCCCCTGGATCCTTCTTTGGGCATGTGGATGGTCCTCAGGCAGTTATGACTGCCTGGCAGTTATGCTCAGCTCTTCGGCAGGCATTGCAGTCGGTCTTCCCGGGAGCTAGCCTAATCCTCTGCACATTCCATCTGTTGCAGGCTATGTGGAGATGGCTATGGAACAGCCACCACCAAATTAAAAAAGAACACCGTCCACAGCTCATGAATGGATTTCGAGCTCTTGTGTACGCAAGTACAGAGGAAGACCTTTCTGCAGCGTACACACATCTTACATCAAGTCCTGTGGCTGTGCTGTACAGAGGGTTTTTGGCTCACTTGACTGGCGTATATGGGAGGCGTGCTGAGTGGGCACTACGCTTACGCTCCCACTTGCTGACCCGGGGCAACAACACGAACAATTATGTTGAGAGCGCGATGCGGGTTGTCAAAGACAAGGTCCCGTACAGGTTGAAGGCCTACAACCTTACACAGATGGTGGATTTCATCACCAGTCGGTTTGAGGCCTACTACAGCCGCCGCCTCACCGACTTCGCCAACAACAGGGTGGTCAAGCTTCAACCCAAGCCTCCCAGTCATGGTAATGTGGACTGCCAGAGGATTGTTCAGGTAATCATGGTTTCCTTCAGCACATGTTAACACTCCTTAATCACTCCTTAAGTAACTTGTTGTACACCACTCCATTTGTAACACTGGGAAACACAGTGCTGATGTTCTTTTGTTCGTATGTAATACTTAATGGCCTGAATCTCTCTTAATTTGATGTATTTTTGTCCGTGTCACCATGCTGTCATTTTTAGGAGGACGAGACCAATTTTTTGGTGCCAAGTGCCCAAGGTCCCAGCAACCTCTGGTACACCGTCAATACAGCACTTAACTGCTGTACCTGCCCTGTTGGTGTGGCTGGTGCACCATGCAAGCACCAAAGTGCAGTTGCATCGACTTTTGGCTCAACTGAGACTTTCAATCTTCAGCGCACGCCACAGCTGAGGAGACTGTTTTATGAAATTGCATCAGGTAAGTGACAAGTGATTGTTTATTGAAAAGCATCAGTGACGAGGGATTGATCACATAATTGATTGTATAAATAAATATGTAATTTTAACCACATGATAACGGACTGTGACGGAACTTAGAGAGCTAAATTTATGCAATGTGTATCGACACATGTTGATGTCAAAATATGTGGTTGTATAAGTTGACAGGTCTTCATTATGTAAGGGATAACGGCCGCCGAGGTGTACAGTTCTACAGAAATAATGGACGCAGCGGGGTAAAGAATAATGGACGCAGCGGGGTTGCTCCGCTAAGTCCATGTACACCCCATTAGCCAATCAGAAAACAGTATTTCGTTCCAGAGGGAGATAATTTGTTTTAATATGCTCATGCAGGAGGGACTGTACCAGAGGACTGGTTTGAGACTTTGAGGTTTCAGCCTTCAGAGCCTTCTGTGGTAGGGTGCAGTGGTGCATCAACTGTGCCAAAGATCATGTCAGGTACAGTGGAATTATGTTTCACATAAAAATATGATGTACATAACAAATATCTAAGATGCAAATTAAGATATGTTTTTTCTGTTTGTCCCATACAGTAGATGATGAATCCAGTGAAGAGGAGGAAACAGCTCTCAACTCTTCAGCGGGACAAAGTAAATGTTAATCTCTCAACAGTGTCTATCTCATCAAATAATATAAATTCCATTGTACAAATTGCATACTTAATTCAATTGTTCAAATGACATACTAAATTCAATTGTTGAAAAAGTATCACAAAATGATGCACAGACTGTATATGTACACTAATTAAAAAATGTCCCAAGCAGAAATGGATTCTACGCAAAAAAGTACTAAAGAATCTATTGAGAAAAGTTTGGTAGTGACCTTAATCAGATTGTTCTGGGTTTTGCCCTGTCTAAGGTGACAACACCCACAACTTGCATATTTTCTTTACCATAGATGACCATCGGTCCAGTGAAGAGGACACATCAGCGCGGCCGAGTAAGTATACTTATCAAGACTTTTCAGATTGATCCAATTGTTTCACTTGCCAGCAACATAGACAGACAGACAGAAAAGTCCATTCAATCGGTGTTCAATCTATCCAGGCACAGGGACCCAGTCATTGGAAAGCGAGCTGGATGATATGTTTGGGATCCTCAAAAGGAAACTGCTAGCGGACCCAACATTTGAGGCACCTCTTCAATCCTTTGTGGACAATTTTAAAAAACTGAAAACTGATAGTGCTGTCCAGTCAGCTTTGTTTTCTTTCTGTAAGACCAACTGTGTGTCAAGGATCTGTGAGGGGAGGGGATTTCTGCAAACTTCTTCTAAAATCGGTGTGCAGCCGACAGCCGTGGCGCGTCGAAAGGCAGCTTTGGGTGGAAGGAGAGCTCTCGGAGCTGGCAGGCCTCCGAAGAGCTCCAGGAGAGATCACCTGTACACAGAACAGGGACGAGCAAAAGCTGTGCCACACAGCCTGACCCACTGTGTTGAGCAGAACACCTCCCTTGGAAAAACCCACTAGGGTGTACACTTACCTTGGCTGGACACTGTTTAAGTGCCGCACATGTACATATATTTAATCATTCATACATACTTCATCAGTTATTGATCAATTATCTCGCAATCAGTTCGGTTCGTTTGATTTTAATCAGCTCAATCGGTTCATGGTTCCATTGTTCATTTTTACAAATCTATACAAAACCTGAACTGATATGTACAAATAGCCTACACGTACATGATGTTGTTTATGTTTTTTTCATAGTTCATATAGATGTTCCATCCATCCATCCATTATCGAAACCGCTTATCCTCTACGAGGGTCGCGGGGGGCGAGAGGCGGGGTACACCCTGGACAGGTCGCCAGCCTATCACAGGGCTAACATATATAGACGAACAGCCATTCACACTCACATACACACCTATGGTCAATTTAGAGACACCAATTAACCTAATCCCCAACCTGCATGTTTTTGGTCTGTGGGAGGAAGCCGGAGTACCCGGAGAGAACCCACGCAAGCACGGGGAGGACATGCAAACTCCACACAGAAAGGTCCCGGGTCCCAGGTGGATTCGAACCCAGAACCCTCTTGCTGTGAGGCGACAGTGCTTACCACTGCACCACCGTGCCTTTTGGTCTGTGGGAGGAAGCCGGAGTACCCGGAGAGAACCCACGCAAGCACGGGGAGGACATGCAAACTCCACACAGAAAGGTCCCGGGTCCCAGGTGGATTCGAACCCAGAACCCTCTTGCTGTGAGGCGACAGTGCTTACCACCGCACCACCGTGCCGCCGCCCATATAGATGTTCATTTTTACAAATCTATACAGCAAATTAACTGATATGGTGTACAAACAGCCTACACGTCCATAATGTTTTTTGCCATAGTTCATAATGGTTGTTCATTTTTACAAATCTATACAAAACCATCCACTCCACAGCACTATTATACAGCAGAAGAGCTTGATCAGTTGAAGACTACGCTCCCTGACATGCACAACTGACAAAGTCAGTTGAGGAAGTCATTTGTACAACTGAGGAAGTCATTTGTACCCAGGACCATACAACTCTACAATGCTTCAATAAAGGGAAAAGGAGTTGGACTTCTCTGCATAGTCTATCTGCACCTCCACCCATTTTTACTAGAACTGTTATATAACTATGTTTACATTTTATTGTCCATATTTACATATAATATTTATTGCTGGTCACTAGACTTTAACCTTGCGCTGTTGCACTACCACCTTTACACACACCTCATACTGGATAACAGTACCAATCCTCAGTACATTGACACATCTTTATCTTTTGTATTTAGTATTTTACTGTTCTTTTTAGTCATGTTGATTTGTTGATTTGCTTTTTATCATCCTGTTTACGTTGTGGTGTACAGTATGTTGTGTGTGGCGTCTTAAGCTGCGCTGGAACCTTGAATTTCCCCTTGGGGATCAATAAAGTGTATGATATGATATATTATACAAATAAAGCTTATTAATACTAATAATTCAACTGTATGTTTAATGTATGTAGGCTATAGGACAGGAATTTTGTCATCAACATTAAAATGTGACATAGATTATGATATCACATATGATATATGATAGTAGTGCTAAAAGGGCATTGTAAACAGAATACGAAAGGTATATTCCTTGCGTGTCAATAAGGCAATAACAACAACGATGCGGACACGCGGAATAGCAGAGTGCAGCGGCGTGTACAGCGGCGTGTACACAAATAGCTCAGCCAATCAGGCGTAGGCATAGGGCGGGACTTGGCGTGGCCATAGTAGGATTCGTAAATACGCGTCCTGGAGTGGGGCAACGCTCCGGGTCTACCAAGATCTTCCAACAGAAATCAGGAGAAAACGTGCGGAATACGATGACATCAGAGGGAAACTCCGGAGAGCTGCGCTGCGCTATGGTCTGCCGTATCCATCCCGTCTTATAGTCACCATCGGAGACGTAAAATATTTTTACAGCAACGCGTCGGATGCAGCTGAAGACCTGAAGAAGAAATTGCCTGATGTTTTTGACTAACTTGAACGAGCGACAAGAGGCCTCAGTGCACCATCAGTACTGTAAGACTCCCGCACCTATTTCCTCTTTCTTTTTCTTTTTTTTTTCTCTCCTTCTCTCCTATACTTACATTATTTACTCTTTGTCTAAAGAGCGCCACAGGTGTAGTGCGTAAATTGGTCTACACCAGGGGTGCTCACACTTTTTAAGCTCGAGAGCTACTTTTAAAATGACCAAGTCACAAAGATCTACCCACTACAAAAAAAAAAAAACATTATATATATATATATATATATATATATATATATTGTGGTACCCCGGTGCCGTAGTGTCCCCTTCCCCCAAATGACCACAAGTCTCTGCTTACAAAAAAAGCCGCACCAAGGCGCATTTATTAGGTCCAACACAAAAGACGGGCTGACTATCGCCCCAGAAGTTAACTATAACAACTATAACAAAAAGACTGGGCTCCGTGAGCCTCGGCTGGTTCTCTCGTCCCCTTGGTCCGGATGCTTGGGGAATGGGTCGTCCCGGAAAGGACACCTGGACCGGACTGTTGCCTCTCCCTGCAACGACAACAAGACATAACTCCTTTTTCCACACTTTCTGGGGGGAAAAGGTGGTAGACTCCCTGCCTGACCTGTCCCCTGGGCTGCCAGGGCCTCTGTGCACGGCCCGGGTTGCCACAATATATATATATATATATAGTGTGTGTGTGCATGTATTTTTGTAATTACCTGAGTTTAGTTGTTTGATGACTTGCACTGAAGTGAATCAGCCAGGGACGCATAGTCCGGGCAGTAGCTGCTGACAGCCAGCCTCAAGCACACTACCAAATGTTCATCAGTCATGGTGGAACGGTACTTGGAATTGATGATCTTCATGTGGGAAAAGGCTGACTCACATAAATAAGTGGAGCCGAATAATGCAGTCAATGAGGTGGCACATCTCCTCATGTTGGGGTACTTTGCCTCTGTGAGTAAGTTCCAGAACTGTCCATGAGCTCTTGACTTCAGCTCAATGTCGGCTTGAAGAGTCAAAATCTCATCTTCCACTCCAGAAGGGTTCAGTTGAAAAAGTGCTGCAATTTTTGATGCAAGTGAATCAACGTCAGCATCTTCCCGAAAAGGATAACACATGAATGTGGCGACTGGCTCCAGCAATGAAAAGTCTTGAAAGCGTTTGTCAAACTCTGACAGACAATTGTCAATCTGCTGCGTGTAGCGTGCACTGTCAGGTTGCACACAGGCCTTCCCTTGCGTCTCCAGCTCTGACGCCAGGTTCTGGAAGTTTGACAAATCATGGCGCTGCAGCTTTGAGGAGAGATGTTGCATCTTTCATTTGAAAGCATTAACAGAGCTGATCATATTGATCACTGTTTTGTCTTTTCCTTGCAGCTCAAGATTGAGGTCGTTCAGCATGTTTGTTAGATCGGTTAAAAATGCCAGGTCTAACAGCCACTGACTGCCATTTAGTTGCTTGTATTCTGCATGTCCAGCTACACAGAAAAACTCCTTGATCTCCGGACAGAGCTCGCGAAATCTTTGCAGGAATTTCCCTCGACTAAGCCATCTTACATCAGTATGCAGCAACAACTCAAGAGTGTTCGCACTCAACCTTCTCTAGGTGTGCACGGAATAACCGTCTCTGAAGAGATCTAGCTCGAATAGAGCAGGCGATCTTTGTTGTCACATCCATGATCTCTTTCATATTGAGCATTTTAGCGCATAGCGCTTGTTGGTGGATTATGCAATGGTAGTTCAAGAAGTCTGCGAAAGCATCGTCCTGCCTGCACTTGGCAATAAATCCATTCACGCGGCCAACCATTGTGGGTGCTCCATCAGTGGTGATAGACACCAATTTGTTTACTGGGAGCTGAGTTTTCGCAATAAAATTTTTAAATGACTGAAATATGTCCTTTCCTCGCGTTTTTTCTTTCATGGGAAGTAATGTCAATAGCTCCTCTTTTGCAGTGAGATCACTAAACACCATACGAATGAAAATGCACATCTGCGCTGTGTCACTCACGTCAGTAGATTCGTCCAACTGCAGTGAAAAACACAATCACAATCACTGATATCCTTCCACATTTGCTGTGTTACATCTTCAGCCATGGCTTCACATCGCCGTGTAACTGTATGTCTTGACAGCTGCAGAGATTGAAGATAATATTTCGGCCTTATTTTTAAAGTCTCGGAAAAATGTGTCGGCTGCTTCAACGAATGTGTCTTTTACCATTTCTCCGTCTTGGAAGGACTTCTTGTTATTAACGATGATGTGACTCACCCGGAACGATGCTTCGGTGGCAGCTTTCGCTTTGGAAGTATGTTGTGAAAAAAATGACTGCTGTCCGGACAACAGCCATTTTAATTCATTCACCTTTGTCTTTCTCAGCTCGCTATCCGGCGGGAAGTCGGTATCGTATTTTCCATGAAGAGTCCGAAAATGCCGCTCCACATTTCCCTTCTTCGGCATTGCGATTGTAATCCGGCAGATGAGGCAAAGGCACTTAGAAAATGACATTGTGATGCGGATTTGTGAATGCGCGGCCAAACATGCGGCGGTGAGGTGTGAGATCACTGTCTATTGCGCATGTGCGGTTCACTGTGATTGCCTCCCGACAGGCTTACCTGTATGTCAATCAAATGATGGGATGGATTCTAGCCTATAGAAAAAAATAAATAGTTTTTTTTTTTTAAATGTCATGCGATCGACCAGTAGTAGCTTGGCGATCGACTGGTCAATCGCGATCAACGTAATGAGCACCCCTGGTCACCCCTGGTCTAGACTAAACAGATACAGATACAGATTTACAACATGAGTGCATGAGTGCATATTTTTGTTTGTTTGTTTGTTAGATTGTTTTTGATACTGTAGAGGAATTATAAATATGGGGAGTCATAGAGGTTACATTGTAACTCATATTCGTTATCTACCTTTATTTTTGAGCTGTTTTGTTTTTGTTTTTTTGCGGGTGCACTCAAGCGGGACATACCGGGACTGAGTATGGTGCGGACTCTCATGCCTATTTCCTTTTTTTTTTTCTTGTTCACGGACAAGCGATGGACATTTTGTCTATCACTATTTCTTTTTTTTGTTCCCCCTTGCTGCCTTTTGGCATTGCATTAGTAAATGTGTTTTTGTTTTTTGTTTTTGTTTTTTTCTTTTGTTTTTTGTTTCTCCCCCCAGTTTGTGCACTAACCCTAACCCACCCACCCACCTCTGGTACAGAAGTTACAAGAATGGTATGTAAAGCTTTATGGGTTCAAACCATATAAATCTGATTAGTTGGAATGTAAAGGGGATCTCAAATAAGACAAAACGATATAAAATCATTTGCTATTTGAAATCCCTATCATGTGACCTGGCAATGCTCCAAGAGACCCACCTTAACGAAGCAGAATCACTTAAACTACGAAAAAGATGGGTTGGCCAAGTTTTCTCTGCACCAGGCAGTGGAGCCTCTAGAGGTGTATTTTGATAGCGAAGAGAATATCATTTAGATTGTTAAAACAAAAGGTTGACAAAGATGATAGATATATAATTTTATCGGGCTTTTTACAAAATGAAAAATGTACTTTAGTTAACGTTTATGCTCCTAATATTGGTCAAAATACTTTTTTGTCTAAACTGAACCTGGTGCTATCAGAATTTGCAAGTGATCCCATCCTACTGGGTGGGGATCTTAACTTGGTCAGTAATGCTTTGTTGGACAGGTCTGGTCATCCCCTTCCGACAGATGGAGTGTTGTCAAATGCTTTAACAGAAGTACAGAATTCTCTTGCATTAGCTGATATCTGGCGGGTTGTTAACCCGGATAAACGAGAATATACTTTCTATTCTCATGCTCACAACTCATATTCTCGGATTGATTACTTCCTTCTTTCTCGCTCCTTGGTTAGCAGTGTAGTTGATTGCAAAATACATAACATTATTCTCTCAGACCATGCTCCCCTGTCAATACTTCTTAACCCGTCTTCCAATTACAATATAATTAAACAGTGGAGATTTAATAACTCCTTACTGAAAGATAAAGACTTTGTGTCTATGATAATGGAAAAAATACAAGAGTATATAGAGATAAATCTTAAATCAGTACAATCGGTACAAACTGTATGGGAAGCCTTCAAGGCAACCTGCAGAGGCTGGATTATAAGCTACTCAACTGCTAGGAAAAAGGGGAAAATTGCAAGGAAGCATGAGCTGAATAAAGAACTCAAATCCCTAGAAGTAAAACATATGCTGGACCCAAATAACCTCCGATTAAAGAACTCATTGTTGATTACTAAAACAGAATTACAAGCAATTTTACACGGGGAAAATGCATTTGCTCTTTTTAAATTACGGCGAAAACACTATGAGGCTAAAGACTAAAACAACAGGAGAATCGTCAGTCAATTACAAGTATTAAAGATGAGGATGGATCCTTAATTTGTGACCCAAATCAAATTAATCAAGTTTTCAAAAAGTTCTATAGCAAACTCTACAAATCAGACTGCTCCACTAGTGAAAAGGATATGGATGACTTTCTTAGAAATATATCTTTACCAACCCTTAGTGAGAAAGGAAAGGAATCATTGGAGTCACCCATCCTTGAAAATGAAATTAAATCTGTTATCAATTCTCTTCCATCTGGTAAGACACCAGGTAATGATGGCTATACAGCTGAGTTTTATAAATGTTTTCAAGACAGGGTTACACCACTTTTAAGGCAGCTTTTTAATGACATAATAATCAATCAGTCTATGCCATCAACTATGCATCAAGCAGCTATCTCTTTAATTCCTAAACCAGGCAAGGACCATTTACAAATGAGCAATTATAGACCCTTGAGCATTTTAAACAGTGACTACAAAATATTTGCAAAGATTCTTGCAGAACGAATGGACAAGGTTGTAACTTCCTTGGTACATATTGATCAGGCAGGCTTTATACGAGGTCGAATGGCATCAAACATGTGATGGCTAAGGCGGAGGCCTACCAGCATCCAGCAATAGCTGTGTCACTGGATGCTGAGAAAGCCTTTGATAGAGTAGAATGGAAATACCTCTTTTATATATTGTCCAAATATGGGTTTGGTCCAGTTTGTATAAATTGGATAAAAGCACTTTATCATGAACCAGTAGCATCGGTTAAAACAAATGGCAACAAGTCTGAATTATTCCATCTTCTCAAAAATTCTCTAATGGTTTGGCACAACACTTTTTTAAATATTTGCAACTAAAAAGCTTCATCCTATCCAAGCAGAGCAATAGTATGGAGCTTCCTCCCCGATCCTCTCTGGAAGACTACACTTTGACTTTTTTACACTCCAGGGGCCAGATTTCATTGTTGTATAAGCTGTTTTGTAAGTAAGTCTAAAGAGTCATCAGAACGCTTACTACAAGCATGGAGAACAGACTTCCAGGAGAATTAAACAGCGGAGGAATGGTCAGAGGTATGTCTCCTTGCTCAAACCCAATTGAACAGCGGAGGAATGGTCAGAGGTATGTCTCCTTGCTCAAACCCAATTAAACAGCGGAGGAATGGTCAGAGGTATGTCTCCTTGCTCAAACCCAATTAAACAGCGGAGGAATGGTCAGAGGTATGTCTCCTTGCTCAAACCCAATCCATCAATACACATTCAAATCTAATACAGTATAAATGGCTAACTAGACTATACTCCAGCTAAATTGCATCGCTTTAATCCTAATATACCCGATACTTGCCTCAAATGTAAAGACCAAAAAGTTACCTTATTTCATTGTATCTGGGAATGTCCACAGATACCTTAGTTTTAGAGAAGAGTGCTGGACCTGGCTAGCCAAATCATTAAATGTATATTAAATCTGTACCCAGAGGGCTTCATTACCACCCAAAAAGTAAAGTCTTTGCTGAATATTTGTGTCTTAGAAGCCAAATTATGTATTGCTTGCTCATGGAAGTCAGACATACCTTGTGTCACAGCACAATGGTTGAGGGGAATGACCTTTTATGTTCCTTTAGAGAAGATAAGCTACACATGAAAGAACAAACTTGACAAGTTTTGGAAAATATGGAACATTTTCTTTTCCGGAGAATAACAATATGGATATAGATGGTTGGATGGATGACAATTAGTTATATTCTTTATTCTACCTTTTTAGTTATATAGATAATGTCATCTTTATGCAAGTCCTTTCCTGTTTTATTGATTCATTTTTTGGTTTTCTTTTGATTGTTTTGTTTTTGTTTGTTTTTACGATATGTGCCTTATCGTGCTGTTTTGTATTGTTTGTTGTCTGTTAAATGAACAAAATCCATAATAAATAATAAATATATGTAAAAAAAAAAAAAGGGGGGGGGGGGGGGGGGGGTAATGCAGCGGGGGCTGTGATGGTGGGGGAAGACAAGAGACCATGAGAGCAGCCAGCAGGTCTGCTTCCTGCTGCAGCCCACAGCCCCTCACCAGACCTTTTCCACCTCGGTGACTGTGCTTGGTGACACATTAGTGACTGACACATTTTTTTTTTTCTCATCTGAAACCACAAAATAATTGGATTCTGAATTCGTCAGTGTTGCGTCGTTTGCAGTGTAGCGACGGGTTTTCAATTCATTGTTGGCAAATCAATATTTCCGTGTCCCGCTCGGTAGAACGACACCAAAATACTGAAAAGCCAGCGGAACATAACCGTGAGATGACACCGATTAAATAACGTCAAACAAATCTATGAATAACACACAGACTCTGTTCCCCCCCCCCGTGTGTCTTGTGTGTCCAGTGTCCAGGAAGGCAGGAGTCCTTCACGGCCCGCTCGGAGCAGCGGTCCCCGCCGGGGAGAAGGTCTCCAGAAGGCCCTGTTCTCTGCTGGTCCTCCAGCACCATCCAGTGTACCCGGTGGCTCCCAGCATGGCCCGGCCGGGTCCCGGACCGTCTGGCCACCCGGACCGGGTCATCTCTCTGTTGACTGTTGATCCTGTCTGTCTCCACCTCCACCGCCGTGAGTCAAACACTGTACGTGACCATCGGAACAACCATTCGTTTGTGCACGGAACAAAGAGAAGGAAATGAGAGGATGACCGTGTGCACACAAACCACTGCAACAAATGACTCCGCTAACCAACCACGGTTTGACTCCACTAACCACAACCAACAAATGGCTGAAAGTGAGTTCACAAAGACAACGTCCTGTGGTGATCCTTGAGGTACAAAGTCGACAGAGGCCAACCAACAGAAAAACTTTGTGCCAAAAAGAAGGCTTTAAGAAATCCTTTATTTTAGGCGGCAGTCGCTCAGTGGGTAGAGTGGGTGGACTGA
Source organism: Urophycis tenuis (assembly GCA_036785325.1). Taxonomy (NCBI): domain Eukaryota; kingdom Metazoa; phylum Chordata; class Actinopteri; order Gadiformes; family Phycidae; genus Urophycis; species Urophycis tenuis. The sequence goes on along the minus strand of JAXIVH010000007.1, from coordinate 9,916,140 downwards.
GCAGGTCGTCCACTCACCGTAAGGGCGGCGGTTCGATCCCCTTGATCCCCCCTCCTCCTCCAACTGTCCACATGTTGAACCCCCAAATGTAGTGATTGTAAGTTGCTTTGGACAAAAGTGTCTGCTAAATGCCCCTTTTCTTTCTCTCTAGATAAAGACAGACTGTACAGACTGTACAAGGTGAGACATGCACGGTGACTAATCCTTTTTTTCCAGCGCCTCTCCTCCACCTATTGATATGAATAATAATGTGAGCTTTTCTCTAGTATTGCAACAAGGCTGACTACTATAACAATATATCACCACAGCTACTCTGCACTAAGTTGTCTACGTTGTTTTTTATTTTCAAATGTAGTCGTGCAAAACACTTATGGAGTTACTTCATTTTGATTGTTCGGTTCGATTGTTCACAGCCTCACATGTAAGTCACTGTGGATGAAGAAGCTCTTCACAGTGACTCAATGTAAATGTACATGGCGTGGAAAAAGACCACCGAGGCGTGCGGTGTGTTGTGGAGGAGGCCAGGCGCCGATGGGGAAGCGTTGTGGCAGGAAACAAGCACACTACTTTCCATCTCTTGGGCACGTGTGACAATAGTGACAGTGTCGCAGAGAGGCTTGAAAAGCTGTTGTGTTTTCCTCCGCTGCTCACATATCGAGTCAGCAGCCGTAGCGTGCGAGTCCAAGTCAGAGTCTTTACACCATGTCAAGGTCTATCCACGTCGTTCGCCTGCTGCTGGCCGTGGGTCTGCTGGCCTGCTGCGTCTCTGCTCAAGGTACGTGCCGTCAAACGTGTTTTCCATGACATGACATCGCCTTGTTTGGTATTTTGATAGTCTCCAGGACAGGAAAACAACGTTTGTTCCTGCTGTGGAATACTGCAAAGTTTGCAAAAATTGGAACGAGCGTTCCACTTCACAGTGTGGAAGAGGAGGATTCTGTTCATTCACAGCTTTGTAAACCCCACGCCCTCTCTTGTTAGCTCAGTGGGTAGAGCGGGTCGTCCACGTGACCGGAAGGTCGGCGGTTCGGTCCCCACCACCGACATGTCCACATGTCGAACCCTCACAAATGTATTGATCTGTAAGTCGCTCTGGACAAAAGCTTCTGCTGAACGCCCCCCCCTCTTCTCTGCTTGCTCCAGGTGGAATTGCCCATTGCTGTCGGGGGTTTAAAAACACCCAAGTTAACCTGAAGAGACTCAGGAGCTACCGTGTGCAAACGAAAGGCCCGTTGTGCCCTCTGGATGCAGTCGTGTAAGTTTGACAATCCTTCTCTTAATGTATATATCATTTACATCATATATAACGACAACAAACCCAATGACCCTCGCCTCTCCCCCCCCCCCCCTCTCTTGTCTGCAGCTTCACCACAGTCAGGAACAAGCGAATCTGTTCCGACCCAAACGACTTGTGGACCCAGCTCAGCGTGGCCCACCTGAATGAAAAGACCTCCAGGAAGACCGCCAGGAAGACCATCAGGGAGACCAGCAAAAGGAGACGCGTTAACCACTCCCACTCTCTCCTCTCCTGAGATGTACAGGCTCATGCGTGTAGTGGAGTGTAGAGTACAGACACAACAACATTTCGTTTTGTAAGCTGACTTTGTGATTACCATACTTTATTTTGATGTGTGCAACTTGTGGATGAAATGTACAAATCAACACACAATTTAGGATTCAATTCGATTCGTGTTGAACGATTTGAATGCATTGTTGTAAGTGAACCAACCGAATGTAATGAAATGTTTCACCTTCTTCTGACAAATGTACTTATTGTAAGTCGCTCTGGATAAAAGCGTCTGCTAAATGTAAATGTAAATGTGTATATTGAATCAGTATAACCTTGAATATCGCAACACATGTATCATACTATGTTATTCATATTCATTGTCATGAATATCAGTCTGTTCAGTATGAAATGAATGAATATAATCATTCAATCAGTCAAGAATGTATGTAAATGTGCTATTCAGTTTTTACCTCTAATCTATGTCTGTCTGTATTGCTTAATAGTAGTGACCAATAAATAAGATGAGTTGAAGCATTTGGAATCGGTCTCTTTGTATCAGCCCCAGTTATTGTGAAAGAGGCTCTTCCTCCAGACCTAAAAGGCTTCGGCCATCATCCCTCTCTCCTCCTCACACACAGGAGAGGGCGGGGTTGTGTCAGGGGAACTCTAAACCACAGGAACCTTCGAGAGCCGACGGGCTGTTCATTGGCTGTTCATTGGCTGGGGAGCGTCAGCATCAGATGTTTTCACCTAATATTGATTAATCATAAAACAAAAACAATAATATAAGAAACAACAAAACAAAACAAAAAAATCTATTGAAAATCAGAACATTGAAAATACCAGTCCAGTACAATGAAGTACACAAGGCTCGGCCCGCGATGCCGCTGTGCAGACGTGGTCTGCTGAGGCCTGCAGGTTGGGGGTTTTGGAAAGTTTGAGTTTGAAACACTTCTGCTCATCATCTCAGTACGGAACGTTTCACCCAACACTGATGAGAAACCACACCCGGGTGCAAGAGAAGAGCAAGAGAAAGTAAATAAGAGCGAGAGAGAGAGAGAGAGAGAGAGAGAGAGAGAGAGAGAGAGAGAGAGAGAGAGAGAGACTATAAAAAGACAGAGAGACAGAGACAGTGAGAGACAGCGAGAGAGAGAGAGAGAGAGAGAGAGAGAGAGAGAGAGAGAGAGACTATAAAAAGACAGAGAGACAGAGAGAGAGAGAGAGAGAGAGAGAGAGAGAGAGAGAGAGACAGAGACAGTGAGATACAGCGAGAGAGACAGAGAGAGAGAGAGAGAGAGACAGTGAGAGACAGCGAGAGAGAGAGAGAGAGACAGTGAGAGACAGCGAGAGAGAGAGAGACAGTGAGAGACAGCGAGAGAGAGAGAGAGGTGTGCGACAGAAAGTACGTTTCTCAATGCTGGGCTGGAGTGGAAGTTCCGAATGTTGAGGGAGGAAAAAGAAACGTGTTTGAGGTTGGTTTCTTCTAATCGCTGGCACCGCAGCATGATGGGTGTTGCATAAACGCAACACCCACATGGCTCCAGTTCCCCATCCCATCGCATCTTGGTTCAACAATCACCGGGAAACTTGCACCAGTCTTCCACAAATGTTCTCCGCTGTTTCATGGAACGGAAACAAAAGTGTTATAACTGACAATTATTTAGCTAATGTTTGCTTTATGAATTAGCCAAAGTGAATGAAGCCACCGTGCTTTCATCCTGAACCCCATGAAATGACAGGGTGCATCTTGTTCATCTCATCTCTGGTGAAAGATACAGATGACATGATGTGTGACAGATGCTGATTCACGTGTCCAGCTCATGTGTGGTCTTTTGTGACCAAAATGGGACTTTAATGTACATTTTTACCCCTGTATATCTCAAATAATCTTTAACATAGGAAACTATGCCATTTTGAACCTGTAACTAAAATGTACATTTACATTTACATTTAGGGCATTTAGCAGATGCTTTTATCCAAAGCGACTCACAAAGAGTACATTTGTCATAAGAAGGTGACAAATTTCATTGCTGCTAATACAGTAAGAATGTCACCAGAACAAGTTTCAAGCAAGCATTTCAATTGCTAGGTTAACCATTGCTAGCATACAACAATCTCTGACTAAGTGCCGAGTTACAAAGAGCGATCAAAGTGCCAAATTACAAAGAGTGATTAAAAGTGCCAAGACGCACAACAAATAAGAGCATGAGGGTAGCGTTTCGCAGGGTCAGATAAAGCAGCGCTTTGGAGGAAACTGGTATTGTGTCCGATATGTTTCAGCCGGTCACCAGCAAACAGTTCTGCCGTGCACCAAGACTCAAGTCGCGTTTCTTTTTGTCCCCCTGGGAGAGCCTTTCGCTCGTCACACCGTGGTCACAGTGAAGGGACAAGGCTTGAGCCACGACGCGGGTGGATGCTGACGGCGGGGGTAGAAGCTTCTCGGAACCTTACAGGGCAGCCCCCGACATGGGTGGAGTGTTTCACATGCAACAGAGCTACACAGTGGTACACCTCCCTTTCTTCCTAGAACTCTCCGCCCAACATGTCACACCTCTTAGGCCACATCCACACAAAGCCACATTTCGAAAACGCGCTTTACCGCCCGCCCCCCCCCATTTTCCTCGGCAGGGGGGCCAGACATTTTTCCGTAACGATGGGGTCATTGCTGAAACGCATCTAGCTCTAGAAACGCTGTAGTACATATTCCAGGCCTGTGTGTGGCGCTGTTTCAGCTACGGAAATCCACCGAAAAACAGTTTCGTGTTGCAGAGTAATCCCTAAGTGACAGATCCCCAATAACATGAAACTACCTAAACCGCTGGAGAGTCGATCCAGCCTTAA
>JAXIVH010000007.1:9896789-9899289 GCA_036785325.1 Urophycis tenuis | reverse complement strand
TCTGTGTGGGACAGACTGTGTGACAGACTGTATGTCTGTGTGGGACAGACTGTGTGACAGACTGTAGGTCTGTGTGACAGACTGTATGTCTGTGAGGGACAGACTGTCTGACAGACCATATGTCTGTGTGTGACAGACTGTGTGTGAGACTGTATGTTTGTGGGACTGACTGTAGGACAGACTATATGTCTGTGTGACAGACTGTATGTCTGTGTGGGACAGACTGTGTGACAGACTGTATGTCTGTGGGACAGACTGTGTGACAGACTGTATGTCTGTGTGGGACAGACTGTGTGACAGACTGTATGTCTGTGTGGGACAGACTGTAGGTCTGTGTGACACACTGTATGTCTGTGTGGGACAGACTGTGTGACACACTGTATGTCTGTGTGGGACAGACTGTGTGACAGACTGTATGTCTGTGTGTGACAGACTGTGGGACAGACTTGATGTCTGTGGGACAGACTGTCTGACAGACCATATGTCTGTGTGTGACAGACTGTGTGTGAGACTGTATGTTTGTGGGACAGACTGTAGGACAGACTATATGTCTGTGTGACAGACTGTATGTCTGTGTGGGACAGACTGTGTGACAGACTGTATGTCTGTGTGGGACAGACTGTGTGACAGACTGTAGGTCTGTGTGACAGACTGTATGTCTGTGAGGGACAGACTGTCTGACAGACCGTATGTCTGTGTGTGACAGACTGTGTGTCAGACTGTATGTTTGTGGGACAGACTGTAGGACAGACTATATGTCTGTGTGACAGACTGTATGTCTGTGAGGGACAGACTGTGTGACAGACTGTATGTCTGTGTGGGACAGACTGTGTGACAGACTGTATGTCTGTGTGACAGACTGTGTGTCAGACTGTATGTTTGTGGGACAGACTGTATGTCTGTGAGTGACAGACTGTGTGACAGACTGTATGTCTGTGTGACAGACTGTATGACAGACTGTATGTCTGTGTGACAGACTGTGTGACAGACTGTATGTCTGTGTGTGACAGACTGTGTGTCAGACTGTATGTCTGTGTGACAGACTGTGTGACAGACTGTATGTCTGTGTGACAGACTGTGTGACAGACTGTATGTCTGTGGGACAGACTGTGTGACAGACTGTATGTCTGTGTGACAGACTGTATGTCTGTGAGGGACAGACTGTGTGACAGACTATGTCTGTGAGGGACAGACTGTGTGACAGACTGTATGTCTGTGAGGGACAGACTGTGTGACAGACTGTATGTCTGTGTGACAGACTGTGTGACAGACTGTATGTCTGTGTGACAGACTGTGTGACAGACTGTATGTCTGTGAGGACCAGGCCTTGGTCAGGAGGGCGACGCGGTGCCCTTTCCAAGTCACCCTCTCTGAGCCAGGAGGCGGAAGACTTGGACGGCACCGATTTCTTTGATGTGTGTGTACTTGTGAAGCCAGGCGTGCACGTGGATCGATACTCCGACCTTTGTCAGGCTGATTGCATTGGACCTCAAGATCCCCCCCCCCCCCCCCCCCCCCCACCTACCCAATCTATGTCTCTATCGAAATCCTTCATCTTCATCATTTCTTCATTTTTACCTCATATGCTCATATCTGTGTGGTCCGTGTCAATTTGTGTCATCGTAATAGCTGTGAAAGTAAACCGAAGCACACACAGACACACACATCCTGTTGTGGTATCGGAATGTACATAGTGGTTGAGGTGAACTTCACCACTCACACAAAAAAGTCTGCCAATCATCATCAGAACAGCGACTCTCTACATTACAGAGTCGCTTTCAGACGTTCAGCTCCCTGTGAGTTACTGGGTTAACCTTTCGGGCCGCTCAGGTGACACGTGAGTTCTGATGCGTCACTAGTCCTGGAAGATGTCCATCTCGTGCCCTCGCCTTTCACACATGGCATAGCGATGCCCGAATAGACCGGGCCAAGGGAGGGTCCAGGAGATGGCAGTAACACACCACTGGATGGCAGCCAACACAAACCTTGTGGAGTGTTCTTGGAAGAAATGGTGCTTGTTCGCAAACAAAAGGATCAGTCAAACTGCATCAGTCAAAAAGGATCAGTCAAACTGCATCAGTCAAAAAGGATCATTCAAACTGCATCAGTCAAAAAGGATCAGTCAAACTGGATCAGTCAAACGGCATTGGTGTGTCAGGATGAACAGTCCTGTTGTGATGGGTCAGCCAGCGCTACGTGGAATCACCTCATCCTACGTCAGACGGACATCACACTTCACCTCTCCCGACCGCGTTCATTCACATTACAGCCATGTACTGGCAGTAACGAGGTCTTTCAGCAGTGCAGATTGTCAGCGCAGATTTCCCTGTTCCCATATCAGACATGGCCCCATGCAGGAGATCTTCTGGAAGTCGCACTGCATGTACACACACACACACACACACACACAGGTCCTGTATGGGTCCTGTATGGGTCATGTGTGTGACTGGGAACAGGGATCAATATTCCAGGAAATCTGCGCCGGCAACTTGCCTGGCCA
>JAXIVH010000007.1:9886162-9888662 GCA_036785325.1 Urophycis tenuis | reverse complement strand
ACCAGGGGTCAGACCACCAGGGGTCAGACCACCAGGGGTCAGACCACTAGTGGTCTGACCCCTGGTCTGACCCCTAGTGGTCAGACCAGGGGTCAGACCACCAGGGGTCAGACCACCAGGGGTCAGACCATCAGGGGTCAGACCATCAGGGGTCAGACCACCAGGGGTCAGACCACCAGGGGTCAGACCATCAGGGGTCAGACCACCAGGGGTCAGACCAGTGATGGATCTCATTTTGCGATGGTCGTTAGTGTGCGTTAGCAGTAAGATTGCAGTTTGTTATCGATGCCTTTCATATACAGTGTTTTTAGTGGGTTTTAGATATTAATTAAGTCAAGTGGTAACACTCAAATGCACTGAACACACAATAAGGGAATTATAATTAACCATCAATTAACACATATAGATAATGTAGTAATAATGATTAGCTAACAATTATTAGCTATAAATGATTAGCCAACAGTTAAAATGTTACTTAATGGTGTAACACCAGTAAGTTAAGATTAGTGAATGATTACTAGACCATCAATTAACATTGCAAGTAACTAATATTAATGAATGGTTCATAACTGTAACATGGTAACAGTTAAGTGTGGCTTTGCGTGTGTGTGCGTGCGTGCAACATGTGTGTGTGACCTGGAAGATGTTGGAGAGGTCCCTCAGGTTGAAGATGTAGTGGAAGCGTATGGCGGTGGGAAGGAAGTTCTGGCTGACCTTCTGATGCAGACAGATAGCTGCCTGGGTGTCAGAGAGAGAACAGCCATCCATGTGTCCATGAGAGGCAGCTGATGAGAGTTTCGTGCTTTTGGTGTTTAATATAAGTGGATTTAAGTGTGGATCGAAAAGCGGACGCTGTAAAAACGGATGGGTCGAGATGGGATTATCGTAAACAAAGTAATTGCTTGGCTATAAGTTATCCCGTTTTCGAAAGTACTTGCACTTTAACATCAGCAGTCTGAAGCCGTGGTATGCCCCGACTATTATTGCTGCCATAATATTTCTCCCCATTCCACTTCTACTGCAGCTCTGGAGCCCTTCCTTCTCAAGGTTTCGTCCCTCTGGGATGTTGGGAGTGGTATATTGTCCTTTAGAAGGCTTAGGGTTCGTGGGGGTCTCGTATATCGTGAGCCTCTGGAGCCCATTGAGACTGTCACTGTTAAGCACTTGACTATTAATGAAGTAGCTGACTTGGAGGACAGGCAGGCGTTGGGAATCAGTCTAAGTGTTAGGGGTGGCTGGACCTAACCCTTCGGGGCACATGGTCCGTTGGTTAGTAGTCCTTGGAAAACAGTTGAAAAGTTGTGAAAGTTGAAAGTTAAAATGAATTGGAATGTGATTGGATGAACCCTCTGTCCATCACTGTCTAACACATATGACATCATCGATCAAGTGGCTTCTGATTGGACTGGAACACTGTTGGGGTCACAGGTGCATAACTCGCGGCAAGATGGACTCTTGCAAGCTTAGGTTGGATGTCATTGGAAGTGATGCAGCCGGAGTTGACCTGACCTGCAGAAGGCCCAACTGAGCTGAGCTACCTGGATGAGGTTGCCCACGGAGCGCGAGACCCCGTAGCTGAAGCCCCCCTGCAGGAAGTGGGCCGACAGGATGCTAGAGAAGATGGTGGCCAGTGCGTCGGCGCTCGGGAAGTGAACTGCAAACACTGAGAAGTGTCTCTGGGCAGGGAGGGGGGGGGGGGGGGGGGGGGTGGGGAGGGAGAGAGGGAGGGATAGAGATTTTAGATTTTCAACAGAACCTTATTACAACATTCTTAATTTAACACTGATCGTAATCTTTGAGATACTTGAGCTCGTATAAAATATGAATATTATCCTTTTCCATTTAAAACATTGATTCCACTATCAGCATTATTTTTTAATAATCCATATCCTCCCATCTCTGTCTCTCTCTCTCGCTGTCTCTCTCTCTCTCTCTCTCTCTCTCTCTCTGTCTCTCTCTCCCTCTCTCTCTCTCTCTCTCTCTCTCTCTCTCTCTGTCTCTCTCCCTCCCCATCTCGGTCTGTTTACCTGTAGTCTGGGGTTGACGGAGAAGCTCCCGGCCGTGGGGTTCATGCAGGTGATGTACTGACAGCTGTGGATCTCCTTCAACACCAGCCTCTGCCTGTCATACCTGAGGCCCTCAAAACAACACAGCCGCCTGTGTCACTACAGTCACTTACAGCCACTATGTATGACCATAAACACTACGTGTGTGTGTGTGTGTGTGTGTGTGTGTGTGTGTGTGTCGGACCAGTGCTGGTAGTCCAGGTGCTGCCGTATGAGCGTGTGAGGCTGGACGGTCCCGTACACGTCCACCTCCGGCATGTTGAGGTCGTCTATGAAGTATATCAGCCGCTTGGCGGCAGGGGGGGCGTAGTTCCGCCCAGCTTTCTTCTCCAGGGACTTCTCCAGAACTCCTGAAGGGGGGGGGGGGGCGGGGCCACAGGGGATCAATACACCAGGAGGTGAAGGAGATCAAGAGTGTTGATTCAAAAATATAG
>JAXIVH010000007.1:9878662-9881162 GCA_036785325.1 Urophycis tenuis | reverse complement strand
CGATCCACTTGGGACTGTCGTGGCCCACGGAGGTCATCTCCCTCATGGTGGAGGAGAACAGACCTGAGAGGGGTAGTGAACACAAACCCAGGGGTTAGGAATGTTGGATTAATGCTGCACAAGGGCTACAGTACAGCATGGAAATATTGTGGTTTATCGATTGCCCTTTTGTTTTGTATAACTTATATATGTATATCTCTTTCATGCAAAATAAAATATAACTGTGTAATGCAAAATCAGGTTGATCAGCTCAACCTGATCTCAAAAACAGTTTATGTCATGTTATTGGAATGAATCTATACCCCTTTTAATCATCATCATTATCATCATCATCATCATCATCATCATCATCATCATCATCATCGTCGTCGTCGTCGTCGTCACCATCATCATCATCATCATCCTCATCATCATCATCATCATCATCATCACCAACATCATTATCATCTTCATCATCATCACCATCATCATCATCATCATCGTCACCACAATCACCACCACCATCATCATCATCATCATCATCATCATCTTCATCATCATCATCACTACCACCACCACCACCATCAGCATCATCATCATCATCATCATCATCATCTTCATCATCATCACTACCACCACCACCATCATCACCATCATCACCATCATCATCATCATCATCATCTTCATCCCGGGTCAGTACCGTCCTTCCACTCGCGGGTGGCCGGGTGCAGGTAGCCAAACAGCTCGTCCGTGGTGACCGCCTTGGGGTTCATGTCGCTCCACACCGGCTTCATCTTCATGTTGGCGTAGGTTCTGTGCAGCGTCTTCAGGATCTGATGGAGAAACCACCCCCTCTTTAATTAACACCGGGGGCACAGGATGACAGGATGATTGTGACCCCCGTCTGAATAGAAAAAGGAAGGGTCATTGTGTTGCCGCTTTTGTGTCACTTTGTGCAATTACACGTGTGTGTGTGTGCGTCACAACCCCCAGGTCGACACGACACACTCTGGCACCGGGTTGTGGAATAAAGGTGAGTGTTTCAGGGTGCTGCTGGGCGCGCGACAAAACCATATTAATGATAGGCTTGTTGAATGCAGAGGAATCGTAATCGAAATCGGACCGCGTGGCGAATGAGAAAAAAGGGTCGTGCTCAATTGCTCCGAAGCCTTTACCACACAAACCCAATTCACACGTTGTCAAGTGCGCTGTGCACCGTTCCGAAAGTGCGGTGCACGCGGCGAGCGCGGCAGCAGCAGTGGCTGATTATTGTAATTGCCTCGCAGGTTCCCTGGCTCGTACCTGGCTCTTGCCTGTTCCCGGTCCTCCCACGACAAACACCGAGTGTCTGACTGCCAACAGCTCCTCCAGCTGTGTCACCTACACACACACAGGGGGAAAGAAAAACCTGCACGTAAATGCATGTGTTTACATGGTGCACTTCACATGGTGACGCCTCACACGGGACATATATATATATATATATATAGATATACGTAGATACATCTCAAGAGCAAACCGTCTCGCTCGCACAATTGTGTGAACGCCCTGGTTCCACGTGTGGCTGGCAAACATGGCGCGCCGTACATTTTATGAGTCCCAATAGTCCTGACACATTTTTTTTTTGTAAACATCATTTTCATTTCATTTCTTTAGAAGCAGAATGTCATTCATTTCAGGTTAGCCCACAAGACTACGAGGAACCTGTATCTTGTGGTGTGAAAGAAATGTACATTTTCTAAATTCAACAGAAAGCAGTACTGTTTAATTTTTTATACTATATATCAACAACATAATCCTAATAATGAAATATATAAACATACAGTCTCTCTCTCTCTCTCTCTGTCTCTCTCTCTCTCTCTCCATATACATATACATACATATACATATACATATACATTCATGAGGAGTACCTTGAGGATGAAGTTCTCCTCAGGCTGCAGCCGCAGCTCGCTGACGGACTGACGCACGGCGTTCTCCAGCTCGGGGTCTCTCTTCCTGGGCACGTCCAGCTGGGGGAACAGGTCGCTGATCAGCCCCAGGAAGATGGGCACGTCGCTGGTCACGATCTTGGGCAGGTTGAAGTCCCTCAGGGCCCGCATCAACACCTTGGGGGGGGAGGAGAGGAGAGGAGGGTGGCAGAGTGGGAGCATGTCGCTAATGAATAAACTGCTAGCTACCCGCTAACTGGTCAGGTGCTAACGTTGCTATTTACTCCGTGTTGCTAGAAAGAACGGTCTGCTCCGCTATGCATGGCTGCGCCGAAAAGGTTTGCCACACATTTGGATTTAATTGCGGTTGTTTTCATGCTGAATGGGTACAGCCATGTGGATGAAAATGTGCTATAAGTAGCTACATATATAGCTTTGCTTAATTGATACTTAATTATTTTCTTCTTCTTAGAATTATGACTGTATAAAGATTGTATAAAGACAGCGAGAGATGTGTTTCTGTGTTTTTGTCTGTACGGTGTCCGTTTGTCTGTCCATTGTTTATTTTGCACCAGGTCTGAGAGGACTGC
>JAXIVH010000007.1:9871162-9873662 GCA_036785325.1 Urophycis tenuis | reverse complement strand
AGAGGGTATTAAGACCAAGACAAGACCAAGTCAAGACCAAGACCGAGACCAAGTCGAGACCCGAACATGAACATGGCGCAGCCGTTAGGAAAATATTTACAATGTAACATATTTGCCACGTAGTGTACGAGTGCAGCGTTATATATAACGTTTTGTGATGAGCATGAGCTCGCTGCTGGGTTTATGCACAAACCCCCTCAAGACCTCTATGTCCGAGACCAAGACAAGAACGAGACCAAATACCGTTAAGTCCGAGACAAGACCAAGACCACGTAAAAAGTGGTCTTGGTGGTCTCTAGCAGAAGCTACAATACATCACGCCTGATGAACAGATTCGGTCCTCACCTGCTTTTTGTTGTAGTCTTTCAAAGCCGTCTCAAACCCTTCCTCCACCCTCTCGAAGGCGATGCCCACGTCGGTGGCCCACCACACCTGACTCCCCGTCAGACCCACCTGAGAAAAAACATTTTGGTTAAACCACGAGACTCCGTGAAGGCCGAAGCGTGACGGGGAGCCGTGGAACCAGACCTGAGCAGGGTAGTCAAACAGCCACTGGTCTCGAGGCTTGTCTTCGTACGCGGCCACGGCCTCCTGGATCTCCTTCCTCACCGTGCTGCACATGGTGCTCTCCAGGGAGCTCAACCAGCACTCTGCCTGAGAAGGAGGTGGATCAAAAGTACATGTGATGTTCAAAACTCAGGTTCAAGGATAATATGAATTTATGTCATCTGATCTAATGACATCTACACTGTTCTCATCCACTCCACTCTAATCTCATACATTATAATATAGAGCCATTCATGAACAAAATATCAGTTCAACAGTGTGTAGAATGCTATTATAGAATAGCATAAGATGCTACTAACACATTTAAGATTGAGTAAATGAATGGCTACAGTACCAGTGTCGGGAACGTTACTTTAAAAAAGTAACTAGTTATAGTTACTCACTACTTGTTCCAAAAAGTAACTGAGTTAGTAACTGAGTTACTCTATAATAAAATTAACTAGTTAACAGAGAAAGTAACTATTTGCCTTACTGTAAAAGAAAAAGTTGCTATATGTCAAAGAATTTGGATTTTTCTGAGCAGTTTTCACAAGTACATAATGTACACATTACATGCACGTTCTTGCCTTTGACCTCAATGAATCTGAAGTAGTGCTTATATCTCCACCTTGAAAATGATAACTTTTCATCGAATTGCTCCAGACTCGCCATTTCTGCTGCTTCACCGAATCTGTTTCATGTTTGTGTGTGTGTGTGTGTGTGCGTGTGTGTGTGTGTCTGTGTGTGTGTGTGTGTGTGTGTGTGTGTGTGTGTGTGTGTGTGTGTGCGTGTGCATGTGCGTGTGCATGTGTGTGCATGTGTTTGTGTGTGTGTGTTTGTGTGGCGCGCCTTTGCTGGCTTGTGTGTAAAAACACTGGCTCCGATTGGCTACCATGGAACATGACTCTGCCTTAGCCAATCATAACGGCTTATCTTGTTGTTAACCCACCCGGTCTCCTCACTTAGCAGTTTGTGTGAATTCGTAGTAACGCACCTAACATTTAACGTTCAGTAACGGTAACAGCATTGTAACGACGGAAACAGTAATTAGTTTGATTACCACGTTACTAAAAAAATAATGGCGTTACCTAATGCCATTCTTTTAAACAACGTTATTACAAACAATGTACAGTACAGAGGGTTGGGGCTACACACATTTCGCCCATAGAGAATCAGAGATGTGTGGACTAATTTGCACGAGCGGCTCAACGTTCACACCTGTCCCTCGCAGACGCAGGGCTCAGAGAAGGCGACGTACTCTCCCTCCCGGCTGTACATCCCCATGGCAACCGCCTCCCCATCGCCACCTCCGCTGCCACGCTCCGGATCCTTGAATCGGAGGTCTGCTATGTTGTCAAACAGCTTCAGAAGGTGCCTGGTTACCTGGTGGGCACACACACACACGTTGTTCTCAGACACTGAAGGAAAATGAAAACAAAATCCTGTTTCTATGAAAGGTTTCAACCCTGACCGACCTGTTCCTGAGAATGGAACGAGGGGGGGGGGGGGGGGAGTATTATGAAAGAGTTGTCCTTGTAAAATGGAGAACACAAACACTTTACTGAAACCATTTTTAGAGTGCACAAGAGTTCAATCAAAGGTTGTTTTCACCCAACAGAAAAAAAAAATGCTGGCCAGGCTATAAAGACCTTTCCTTCATTACCAATTCAATCTGAAAGGCTATACCTTAACCCAATCCGTAGCCAGTGTGCAAACCCAAATCATAACCCTACCCCTAACTTCTTTTAAACAACTTAACCCAACCATGAACCATAACATTAAAGTTACGGTTGAAGGCTTCAATCAAAGAGTTGACACAAAGGTGGAACATGAAATAGTTGTTGGGGAATGTGTTGAACCCAGAGTTATGATCTCAGCTTCCCTGCTTTCAACTGCATAATTTGACGTGGAACCTGAATCATTTTGGAATAATATTTTTTTGCTGTCACTGTGT
>JAXIVH010000007.1:9853662-9866162 GCA_036785325.1 Urophycis tenuis | reverse complement strand
GGGAGGGGGGCGGCGGCCGCGGTGGCTGGGGGAGGAGCCAGAGGACTTACCTCGAAGCGGGCGCACTTCCTGCGTATGACGGCCACCTCGTTGGACTGCAGCGGCGCCACCTCGTGCTTCACGGTGAAGGCCACCTTCTTCAGGCTCTTCCACTTCTCAGGCAGCTCCTGGTGGGTGAGGAGGTGAGGAGGAGGAGGAGGAGGAGGGCAGAACCACAGTCTGAGAGGGAAAACTTTGCGGAATGGATCAAATGGGAGCCAACGAGGAAAATAAACCGAGGGAGGCCAAAAGATGAAGCCCTTATTTAATAAGTGTTTTTTATACTTCAGTTTACTGTGAAAAAACAAACGGTGTTGCTCTTGACAATAGCAAATTAACTAAACAATAATAATCACTTATATGGACAGTATAATGTGTATGATAATAGAAATATTAAATAAACTAACAAAAGAAAATGTAAGAGAATATGTAAAAGAATTCCGGTGAGTCTTGTGGTTTGACTCTAACCCTAACCTAAAGCTAACCCTTACCCTAACCCTAACCTTTACCCTCACCTTTACAATCATGCTAACCCTCACCCTAAAGCTAACCCTTACCTTAACCCTTACCTTTACCCTCACCTTTACCCTCACGCTAACCCTCACCCTAAAGCTAACCCTTACCTTAACCCTCACCCTAAAGCTAACCCTTACCTTAACCCTCACCCTAAAGCTAACCCTTACCTTAACCCTAACCCTCACCTTTACCCTCACCTTAACCCTAACCCTAACCCCCATGCTAATACTATATCATAATGCTCAACACTGCCTTCACCATTGTGAACATTGTGTACACCATTGAATGTACTCTTATTGTAAAGTGTGTCAGTAAGCTTCATCTGGTCGCCTGCTGTGTGAGTCTGTATGTCACAGCGTGTGTTCTACTCCGGTCCCACACCTCCAGCTGGGTGTAGACGCTCTCCGGGAGCTGCTGCCCGTAGGTCTTGAGGAGCTCTGCGGTGGACATCAGGGGCTTGAAGTGCTGCTCCGTGCTGATCTGCCGGTCCCGTATGGCCATCAGGTGCCCCATGATGTCCACCAGGCCGGCGTAGTCCCCGTCAGACACCTTGCTGCCCAGGCCCCGCGCCGTGTCCTGGACGAAGGAGGACAGGTCCCGCACGCTGGGGGACGGAGAGGGCAGGGAGACAGGGGCAGGGAGACAGAGGGGGGGGACAGGGGGGGGGAGACAGGGGGGAGACAGGGGGGAGGCAGGGGCAGGGAGACAGGGGCAGGGAGACAGAGGGGGGGGGGCAGGGGGGGGGAGATAGGGGGGAGACAGGGGGGAGGCAGGGGGGGAGGCAGGGGGGGAAAGACATTACATTTTTATTTATTTTATTTTAAAACAATATTATCTTGAACTAAATGTACTCAGCTCCATTTTTGTGATTTATATTTGTGATTTAAATTTCTTCTCTATCTTTTTTCAGTGTGTATGAGTGTGTGTGTGTGTGTGTGTATATGTGTGTGTCTATGCATGCATTTGTGCATGCTTACATGTGTGTGTGTCCCTGCAGGTGCCCCCAATGTGTGTGCGTGTGTGTGTACGTGTGTGTGCGTGCGTGTGTGTGCATGCCTGCCTGTATGTGTGTGTGTGTGTGTGTGTGTGTGTGTGTGTGTGTGTGTGTGTGTGTGTGTGTGTGTGTGTGTGTGTGTGTGTGTGTGCGTGCGTGCATGTGTGTGTGCATGCATGCGTGTATGTCTGTGCGTGTGTGTGCGTGTGTGTTTGTGTGTGCGTGCGTGCGTGCATGTGTGTGTACGTGCCTGTATGTGTGTAAGTCTGTGTGTGTGTGTGTGTGTGCGTGAGTGCGTGCATGTGTGTGTACATGCATGCGTGTATGTCTGTGCGTGTGTGAGCGTCCAGCCCCCCCGCACCTCTTGTTGACGTGGTTGAGCAGGTGCTCCTTGAACATCCAGCTCCACCTCTTGATGGTGTTCATGAGCGTGTGCTTGAAGGGCCTGATGTCCAGCTGCAGCCAGCCGCAGAACACGCGGCGCTCCTCCATCTTGTTCACGCGCGCGTACAGAGACTCAAACAGGTTGATCTGGAGCACGAGACGCCAGAGTCACTCTTGTGTCCATCAGTCTTATCGCCCATCATCCTGTATCTCGTGTGTGAAGACATCTCAAGAAAGCCAGGCGAGATGGCGTAGCAGTGACTAGAGGGATCCGACTCTCTGATAGCATACCTGCTCCTGACCTATATCTGATCTGTTACTTTGTGTGTCTTAAGATGCAGGTGTGATACATAACGAGATAGTACGGGTGGTTTCAGATGCTGCTGATTGGATTACATGATCTGAGGAACAAGTTCCGTACGCAACACATGTGGTCCCTGCTCGAGGAGCCATGGTTGCCATGGTTACATCGCAACCATTTGATGTTCTGTCTCACATCCTCTCAAGCTATTGTGAATACAAACATCAAAAGACATCAGGGCAGGGGCAGTAATGGCCCGTATGAAGGTTTAGGAGGGGTCAGGGGTTAAGGGCGGGGTGTGTGTGTGGGGGGGGGGGGGGACCTGTTCTTTAAAGTTGTCGAGGGTGGGAGGGTTCCTCTTCAGCTCATAGTCTGCGTAGAGCTCAGCTTCCTCCGTGCTCAGCACATGGCCGTACAGCAGGAACTGCCTCATAAACTCAGACCTGGGAGGGAATAGAGGATGCCCCGGGTAATGGAGTATATCATTTGAGAAATGAATCATTTGGCCTTGCGGTTTACACAGCAGATCAATAGTATATATATATTTTTTTCCGATGAAGAATTGAATTGCAGTCACACCACACCGATGGCCCTGAACTACAGAAGATTGTTCCATCAAATGCTTGAGTACAGCCAGGCAGATGTCAGGCAGGACGGCCGACAGACGGGGAGATACACAGAGGCTATGAGGACGGGCGTCACGGGAAGCTAACCTGTCATCGGTCCACAGGTAGCGGTAGCTGGAGAAGGATCCCTGGTACTCCTTGACCTGACGAACCGGGGGAGAAAACAATTGGTTCACACGCTGAATTACGTCAAATAGATCTTTTGTTTCTGAGACAAAACAGACACACACACACACACACACACGCGCGCGCGCGCGCACACACCCACCTTTGCGATTGCAGTGCGCGCTCGACTGCGGACCACATGACACAGCTCAACCAAATCTGGCATCTCATTGATGTCAGTCTGGAGGAGGACGAGAGAGAAAATAACACCTTTTCACTGGCAAGAGACAATACGTGTAGTGTTGTGTATGTGTGTGTGTGTGTGTGTGTGTGTGTGTGAGTGCGCATTTAATAATTTAATAGTATAATATGCCGTTTGAGGAATGCTTCCATCCAAAGTGTCTCACAATGCTGAGTGGATACATTCTCAGCATGGATGGCCCAGCGGGAATGGGAGTGGGATGATGTGTGTGTGCGTGTGTGTGTGTGTGTGTGTGTGTGTGTGTGTGTGTGTGTGTGTGTGTGTGTGTGTGTGTCTGTGTGTGTGCGTGTGTGTGTGCGTGTGTACGTGTATGTGTGTGTGCGTGTGTGTGTGTGTGCGTGTGTGTGTGTGTGCGTGTGTGCGTGCGCGTGCCTGCCTATGGGTGCGTGTGCAATGCAAGCACGCAATATAGGCAAGTGTGTGTGCAAATGCAAGCACCTTACTTGATAATTCTCCAGCCCTTTATGCCCCGCCACCCTGGGTATGAAGGACGCCATGTTGGCGATGCTCTCCACCATCTTGTCCACCACGTCGTAGAAGTTGCCCTGGCGGCTGAGGTCCAGCGAGGGCGAGAAGGTCATCTCGTGGCCGCTGAGCACCAGCTGCACCTCGAAGAGCGGCGCGATGCCCGGGGCGGCGGCGGCGGCGTCCGTGTTCTCCAGGAAGTACTGCAGCGAGGAACGCACGGCGCCGCCGCAGCCCGCCAGCACCACGCGGTCCACGTGCTCCGTGTAGGCCCGCCACTCCTCGCCGTCCGGCCGCGACACCGCCAGCAGGGCCTGGTTCTCCTGGGGGAGCCCCGGGTGATGGAGGAGGAGGAGGAGCAGGAGGAGGAGGAGGTCAGGGAGAACGTCTGAAGCGAAACCTTCGTTATTGATGTATGGCGGGGGTAAGGGGTTTCACGTGATCGTTTTCCACGCTTTTGGTAAAACATGCGTGGTGAGTGCAGAGCATTTGACGCCGTCAACTCAGTGACGACGGACTCGGAGGAAGACACGGGACCACCGCCTGCACTCACCAGCATTGAGCTGTGGGTTCTGCGTTCTCCGTTCTGCTGACCAGGTGACCGGCGCAATTTAGATATCGCAGCACTGTGGCTACAGCCAATCAGCAATCAGTAGAGCGTGTCTACACTACAATAAGAACCGATGGAATAAACGCTGGTTGCTGTGACGTGTGTGTGTGTGTGTGTGTGTGTGTGTGTGTGTGTGTGTGTGTGTGTGTGTGTGCGTACCCGCACAAGCTTGTGTATCTCCTCCCCCGTGTCGGTGAACAGCGCCCGCTGTCGCCCGACGCTCTCCTCTATGTCGGCGAGGATGAGGAGGGTGGAGCCTTTCTTCCTGGTGATGAAGGCCTTGTGGCTCACCTTGCCCATCAGGGCCTGGATGTCCTCCACGTTGGACTTGCTCTCGTGCACGCGGCTGGAGACGCCCTGAAGGTGACCGGGGGGGGGGGGGGGGGAATTCACACACTCTTCATCCTCAGCGGTCCGGCATAACCAATTACAGCCCGCGGTGATTACGGCTCTGCACGGCGGTCGTAAACAGGCGTGCGTGCCGCCATTACGCTAAAAGACTTTAATGAAGTACCACGTAATAACAGGCGATACCGATCCATAAGGTGGAATAGGTTTCCATCCCAGGTTCAGTGATATAGCGTATGCTAATCATAGATGGGTTCATGGCTGCATGCACTACTGCTCCGTATTACATATTCATTGTACATTGTATATATATATTTATAGTTATTTTACTTACTTATATTTTTAATACTGCTTTTCTCTTGCACCAATTGCACCAAGTCAAATTCCTAAGTGCAAACCTACTTGGCAATAAATGTTTCCGATTCTGATTCTGATGGCTGCGGTGTGTGGGAGAAGGGATGGTTTGGTCCACCGTCTTGGTTCCCATGATTGTGGCTATGAAGAGCTCACCCTTCCGTTTTCGCACCGTTGCATGATTGAAATCTCACGTTTGTGATTCGTTTTGGGGCTTGCTGTCGTTGTTTTTGTGTGAACTGCTTTTCGCATTCGGTCTGTAACACTGTTGCCCATCTCTTGGTCGTGACGCGCTCAGAATAAAAAGTGCAAATCTTAATGCGCTGGATCAATAGAGGTACAAAATAAATACCAGTAATCTCTGGAGGGCCCCCCCTTTGCCGAACCCGGTATTGAGCAGCGACTGGGCTTGCCGGGCCAATGGCTCACTCGTGATTTGTCCAAACAATCAGCGAAAAGTGAAAAAGTGCTGGCACTCCATAACAAGTGAGTGGAACCAATTTCAAGGCTAACCCGTTTGATTTGAAAGTGAAGAGTGAAGACCTTCGCGAAACATTTGTCTGGTTCTCTTTGTGTGACACGGGGCGGAGGGATGGATTCTAATGCTCAAAGTAGAATCTCACATGAATCAACAACAACAACAACGTGTATAGGAGCTGAATGTGTTTGGTTGAGTTTGAGGTGTTTGGTTGTAATTCACTCAGTGTGTGTGTGTGGGGTCGCTGTGCTGTTACCTGTGGAGCTCAGGTGCATAAAGAGGGGGCATGGTTCACTCTCTTTGGCAGGTTTTGACCCCGGAAGGGCAAACGGTTTTTTGCCCGCTGTGGCGCGGAGGCGCTCATCATGCCGGTGTTTTGTTTGCATGTTTGTTTTGCGTTCTTTGTTTTTGGACATTGCACAGCAATAAAATCACTGTGTCGCAACGAAAGAACAGCGCAGACATTCGTTTCAATAAGGTATGGAGAGCATCAGCCAAAGCGAGGCATGTCAGCCAAGTTATTCCGGACTCAAATACCTCAGTAGCTAGCGTTAGGCCGAGCTCCTTTATTAACGTGTAAGACATGTGAGGGGGGCTGTGCGGCACCTTGACCAGATCCCGCGTGGTCTGGATGTAGTCCCACAGGTCGTCCTGAGCCCAGGTCAGCTCCTGGAGGGCGGGGTTCAGCTGCTGCCTGGTGCGGTCCATCTCCTCCTGACCAATCCCAGCTCCACGGGGAGGATGGTGGCGTGCAGGCGGTTGTACCACTGGGTCACCATGGCCAGGGTCTGAGTGTACTGCAGCCAAACAGAAGAAGAATTACTCTTTTGATCCCGTGAGGGAAATTTGGTCTCTGCATTTAACCAATCGTGAATTAGTGGAAATACACTCAGCACACAGTGATGGAGAGGCACACAGTGAGGTGAAGCACACACTAATCCCGAGGCAGTGAGCCTGCAACAGCGGCCCTCGGGGAGCAGTGAGGGGTTAGGTGCCTTGCTCAAGGGCACTTTAGCCGTTCGTACTGGTCGGGGTTCGAACCGCATCCCTCCGGTTACAAGTCCGAAGCCCTAACCAGTAGCCGCGGTTGGGACGGTTTGTACCACTGGGTCACCATGCCCAGGGTCTGAGTGTACTGCAGCCAAACAGTTAGCAGCACCGTTAGCACTGCTGGCATCACCAGCAATGGGGCCATCATCATGCTGTTCTACTCCCTGGCTTGTTTTAGAGTGTACTCAAATTTTTACTTACTGTTTAATATTCACTGTTTAATATTCTCTTTATTTTTATTTTTTTATTTTCTCTATTATTCTCTTTCTATCGTTGCCATTTCCCTCGCGGTTTTAACAAAGCATCCTGAATCGGAAGTAACACGTGCATGTTTATAAAGTACAATATTCTATAAAATATTCAGTGGAAGGGAAAAAAAGTAGTGGAAACTTTGCACTCCAGAACGCCAGATAACAGTGAATCCTAGAGCCGAACGGGACTCAAATCAATCCCCAAAATAGTGAGTGAGTGTTGAACTTCCTGTTGATGAAAACAACCTGACTTGCACTCTGACGTGCCGGAGGGGCGAGCGAGCGCACATCGACCCACCATGTACAGGGTCTCCCTCTTGGAGTAGAGGTGGAGGGCTGCTTTGGGTATGTTGTGGTTCTTCAAGATGCTCAGATACTTCACCTCCCTCAGCACGGAGGTTAACTGAGAGTGAGAGACAGAGAGAGAGAGAGAGAGAGAGAGAGAGAGAGAGAGAGAGAGAGAGAGAGAGAGAGAGAGAGAGAGATCTTAGAAGGGGAGCAAATATACAATGCGGAGAGAGAGAGAGAGAGAGAGAGAGAGACGAGAGAGTGACAGATAGCAATAGAAAGTCGTAGAGTCAATAGAGGGAGCTGTATTATTAAATCAACCCATATGATCAGATTCACATCTGGCGTACGTAAAGATGGGACTCAAACCAAACGGCGAATGTCTGACATCTCTCAACAGTGACGTCTTTCAAAGTTTCATCGAGTGCAAGCTGCGTACCGAGCATACGTTCTTCTACTTCAGCAGTACATCTACCATCCCCCCTGTACATATGCTAGGTGAGCGTACGCCGTGCTCTAGACAGAAAGACAGACAGACAGACAGACAGACAGACAGACAGACAGACAGGCAGACAGACAGACAGACAGACAGACAGACAGACAGAACCCCCTACAACCCTGGCCTCCTCAGCGGTAAGGCTGTTGGCGGTGGGCCTCAGTCCTTACAGCAGGGCTGAAGTTGACCCGGAAGAGGCCCGTGTCCGGGTCCAGGGTGAGCAGGGGCTCCTGGAGGTGCGCCTGGCAGATCTCCTCCAGCCCCTGGGTCCACTCTGAGAAGAGCTCCTCGGTCGTGCTGGTCCAGCACCTCCAGGAGGCGCTCACACTTGCGGAAGACGTCCTGCGCCTCTACGGACCCCAGGGGCCTGGGGGTGAGGAGGAGGTGGTGAGGAGGAGGTGGTGGTGAGGAGGAGGGGTTGAGGAGGAGGCGGTGAGGCGGAGGTGGTGGTGAGGAGGAGGGGGTGAGGAGGAGGTGGTGGTGAGGAGGAGGGGTTGAGGAGGAGGCGGTGAGGCGGAGGTGGTGGTGAGGAGGAGGTGGTGAGGAGGAGGGGGTGAGGAGGAGGTGGTGTGAGGAGGAGGTGGTGAGGAGGAGGGGGTGAGGAGGAGGAGGTGGTGAGGAGGAGGTGGTGAGGGAGGAGGGGGGAGGAGGAGGTGGTGAGGAGGAGGGGGTGAGGAGGAGGTGGTGAGGAGGAGGTGGTGAGGGAGGAGGGGGGGGAGGTACGCAACCACAGAGAGAGAGGAGAGAAGATGTTCTTCATCACTCCCAGAGGGGACATCCGGTGTAAGACGTAATGCACTGCAGCGAGTGGACCATAAAGGTCGACCGCATGCGTGTGTGATAGTGTTTGCTGTTTGTGTTGTCTTGCTGTCTGTATCTTAGGCTTTGATTTGTCTCCACCTCACAACCCGCTGCCCAGATGTGGTTTGGTTGAAAACATGGAGGTGCATTTTCTCTGGAATCTTCTCCAGTGTTGATTGTATGCGTTACTTGTCCAGAGCCTCAATTGTAAAATCATTTTGTTATATAGATATTAGATTAGTTTTTTGTGCAGAAATGTAGCTCAATTGGTGAGCCATGTCATTAGCAATGTCAGGGTTACTGGTCCAATTCCCACCACAACTGCGCGTGCGTTAGTGTGTGTGTGAGTGTGCGAGTGTGTGTGTATGTGTGTGTGTGTGTGTGTGTGTGTGTCTGTGTGTGTGTGTGTGTGTGTGTGTGTGTGTGTGTGTGTGTGTGTGTGTGTGTGTGAGTGTGTGTGTGTGTGTGTGTTGTGTCTGTGTGTGTGTGTATGTGTGTGTATGTGTGTGTGTGTTGATGTGTGTGTGTGTGTGTGTGTGTGTGTGTGTGTGTGTGTGTGTGTGTGTGTGTCTCCATGGGACGGGGGGGGGGTCTGTACAGGTGAGCCAGCTGGTTGAGGCTGCTCCTGTTGCTGAGGATGCATCCTCGGAGCTCCTGGGATCGCTTGAGGTTCCCGGCCACCTCCGGCAGGTTCTTCCCCAGGGCGGCGGAACCCTCCCGCCGCTGGAACACATGACATCACAGGGGGCGGGGGTCTCAGTCATGGTTCACGGGGTCCTGCCTCCAGGCAGCGCTAATACGTACAAGCACAACTATATTATTAATACGCCGAGCCCGATACATTTGATACACTTCATGAATGCTCTAAATAAATTAATTTATGAAATAATACGTTGATGCAAGTGATTACAACAAAATGACACCCCTGCGAGATTGTGTCAGTGCGTGAAATTAGCATAACGCTATTGCCAGATGCTATCAGATTCTTGCATTAGCACGGATCAAACAAGAACCATCCCATGTTATCTTACCGTGCCGAAATTCTCATTGCATACTTCATTTATTCACATGAAACAAAGCAGAAATCGCCCCCGTTACGGCTGCTGTGATAGAAGTTTGGACGTCCTGGATGCCAGGAGAATTTTCCAGTGCACTCAGGGAGTCTTTTAATGAACGACCTTGCGCTCTGTCCATTACCCCCGGCACCCTACCATCTTCCTGTGCTGGTCCAGAATCATCTGGCAGTGCTCTATTTCCTGGTTGAACATGGCCAGCAGCAGGCTGTAGTTTGGGGAGAACAGCTGGTGGATTCTGGGTCTCTCCAACAAAGTGCCAAAAATCTGCAGCAGCTAAACGCCACCAAAACACAAGCGAGCAGATGAATCAGCCAGCGTTGAATATTCATAAAATGATTTGTTGTAATGTAACCGCAGGTTGGGAGATTAACTAATAATAAATTGATTGTAGTTATTAAGTCATTTAGCTGCTAAATGGTACATTTACATTTTCTTTTTCAAACATTTAGCCGTTTAGCCGTCATTTATCAGACGCTACCCAAAGAAACGCACATTGAATTCAGATATATGTCATTAAGAATCAGCTAGGGCTTAGTGGGCATCGGGACATCAAACTCCCTCCCTTTCGCCTTGAGGTGGAACACCTGAAATACTACCACACTATCCTGTTTTTTCCAGATTATAAAGCACCATTCTAAGGCCACATTTACACATAGCTGGTGTTTAGAGAAACAAATATTCCCCCTATTTGTTTCCCCCCTTTGTTTTCCATAATGACATTGTGCACACAACATTGTTTTCAAAAAAGTTGTCATTTACATCAATCTCCATAAATAGCTAAACAAGCTGTAAACACAGGGCGCTCACATGTTTAGCATTTTCTGGTGCATAATGTGATGTTTGAGAACCTAAAACCCCGTTTCTCCCAGTTGACACGACAACACATAACCACCATTTTCAGAAATCTCCACTTTGGACCAAGTTTTTTTTTTTTTTTAGAAATAATCGTTTTCTGTGATAAAAACAGGGTTTTTGTGTAAATGAGAGGCCAAACCGCAGGGAAATATCTGTGTCTTCCCTTCGTGTAAACGGGGCCTAAACCATTCAAGGCCAACAGGCCTACCTTTAAGGTGGACTCCAGACCCTTGGAGTGTTGGAAGGCCAGGTTGAGAACGGTTCCCAGTCGCTGGTCGAAGTCTTTGCTCTGCTCCATGAAGCGCCTGTAGTTCCTGAGGAAGTCCTGGACAGGAAGTGACACGCTTGGTGAGTAAATGGCTTCGTCTTCATTGTGTTTTACATTCAGGTAGCTATGGCTCTCTATATGTTCCAACTGTTTACTGACGATGCAGTCATTGTGCATTTTGAATTACGGTGATTCTTTGAAGTTGATGTATGTCAAAATAGACACCTTGCTGAAGGATGACTATAGGTATTGTGGTTTGAACCCAGAACCTTTGCCTGGAAGTCTCACACTGTAAAAGCAGCAGGCTATCCCGGTCAAGTGACATTGGTATTCATTAGTGTTTTCCCCTGACCTCCTTGGTGTAGTCCAGGGGGTCATATTTGCTCTCTCGCAGGGCCCTCCATCGGTCATGAAACTCCTCGTTCATGCCGAAGACCATCTCCCCGAGCAGCTTCCCCCTGGAGCCCCCCAGCTCCACCCTCTCCAGCTTCAGGAAGTCCAGCGCGCACGCAAACAGCTCCTGAGGGTCACAGGTGAAGGGTCACAGCCCTGGAAGTCCAACTGCACACCGTCACACTGGATGTCCAAGCGTTAGGTCTTTAAGTGTACAGAAGGGGGCTTTTTTTTTGCATGCATCAGTCAATCAGTACGCGTGCAAAGTGCAAACACACCTCGATCTTGACCAGCCGGTCCAAGATGCGGTCTGTGCGCTGGAAGACCAAAGAGGCCGGGAAGTCCCACAGCTTGACGGCCTGCCCACGTTGGTAGTACTGGGAGATCCTCTGGCGGTGGACGTGGAACAGACGCTTGAAGCTCTGCAGGGCCGAGATGGCCGTCTGGACCCTCTCCACCCCTTCCTCCAGCTCCATCTTGAACAGCTCCTCGGGCATCAGGTAGACGATGGCCTGCGGGGCGACCGCGCACACGGTGGAGACAATTGTAGTGACATTTTGTATGAGAATCTGAAAGTTCAAAATAAAAGTATGGATGAAATGGAAGGACATTTTTCAAAGTTTAGATTTACATTTCGGGCATTTAGCAGACGCTTTTATCCAAAACACCTTACAAAGACTACATTTTTCATAAGAAGGTGAAACATTTCATTGCTGCTAATACAGTAAGAAAGTCAGCAGAACAAGTTTCATGCATTCCAATTGCTATGTTATCCATCGCTAGTATATAACATCTCTAGCTAAAAAATCATGTGTATTTGATTTTGCAAGAAATTTACATTTTCAATGAAGGTTGGTTCTGATTCAGCCGAAGAATCTGAAAACTGCCCTAAATTACATGTAATGTGTGTAATATTTTTGAAGAACAATCTTCTGAATTGGACACAGGAACATCGAGGGCGATGTCACCTTCAACAACATGACAAGGACATCTTCCCTTCTCCCTTGGTCCACACACACACAGCGGTCTTTGCATCCTCGGAAGCGGCTCGCGGGCACGTTCCCCCCTTACCTTCTCGATGAGCATGTTGCAGAACTCCTGCAGCAGGACCACCATGCGCCGCGGGCAGCAGTAGTGCTGGGAGCGGCTCCAGATCAGGCACAGCGTGTGGAAGAGCGGCGGCAGCAGGGACTCCACCTGGGGGAAGCTCTTCTCCTCGAAGCCGCTGATCAGGCGCCGGAGGGGCCGCAGGTACAGGTCGATGTCCTCCGCCTCCAGCACCGCTGACACACCGGGGACAGGGGGGGGGGGGGGGGGGGACATGCGTTATGTAGTTACGGATGTTAGCCTCAGTGCAGCTTTAATGCGTTCTGCGCAGCTTTAAATGCATTGCAGCCATAGGGGGCGCCCTCAGCGAGATGAATCAATCGACGGCCGATGATGCACTGAGGAGTGGAACTTGAAATCAGTCAATGAGATGCAGTGGGTGTTCGTCCTTGATATGTGTGCGCAAAATGATGATGTATTCTTTTTTTTTTCC
>JAXIVH010000007.1:9846162-9848662 GCA_036785325.1 Urophycis tenuis | reverse complement strand
TGTGTGTGTGTGTGTGCGCCTGTGCGAGGGGGGGGTCCTCCTCACCTGTGCGTCCCCGGCGTGCAGCGTCCCCCCGGGTCCGGTGAAGAGCAGCAGCCGGTCCGACCAGATGTGGTCCAGGAAGTCCAGCAGGACCTTCTGGTTCTCCTCGGCGCCGATGAAGCGGTTCCACTTGTCCGTCTTCACCCGCAGCACGCAGAAGGCCTGCTCCCGCAGGAAGTCCACCCGCTCGTCCGACAGGGCCGTGCCCGCCTTGAGCAGGGGCTCCTGGGGGGAGCGGACGCCACCGCCACCGCTGCTGCCCCCCGGGCCACCGGCAGCGGCTGCGGGAGCTCCGGGCTTGGGGCCGACGGCGGGCGAAGCCTCGGCCATCGGAGAAGGAACGGGAGTCGGGCGTCGGTTGTGTCGGGCGTTGGGAGACGAGACGACGGATCGCTCTTTAAACTACGCCGCCGCCGCGGCTGATCGATCTGTCAGAAGCTTAGTGATCACAGATTAACTCTGGTCCTTCAAAGCGGAAACACATTGGGTCATCTCTCTTCTGTGTCATCCCTCTCTATCCTCTGGCTTTGCGAGAGGAAATGGATACACCACACACACACACACACACACACAGACACACGCCACACACACACACGAGCGCACACACTCACGCAACACTACAGTCAAGGTCGCCTGTCATTTTGATAGACTAGGATGGACTGGCGGGCTCTGTTACCCCGGACAACAGTCCCGCGTGTAAGTTGACTCCAAGCCCTGCAACCCTATCTGGTAACCTCAGGTTAATAGGACACCGGCCTGCACCGGCATCCAAAGGAATGATCCCTGTGTGAAGCCTAAACTGAACATGTTAGCTGGTGGGCGGTCTCATCAGTGGGTAGAGTCAATGGAGAAGATGTATGGAATAGGATTGGCATTTTGTGTTCTATGTGTTAGTTGTGTTTGCAGGTGGTGTTGTTGCAAGAGCTTTATGGTAATAGCTGTTTGGCATGATGATGCTAAAAGTCAGGCCATCCTTGGTCCATAATGAAACAAACATAATGTGTTCCCCCAGACTACAAAGCATCCGGATCCCTCTGCATCGAGACAAGGGGTAGTGGCGGTGACTGCCACATGGGGGCAGTGTGGCCTGGTCTGTTTATGAAAACACCACGAGTTCCAAATTCAAAGTGACCCGAGCCATGACATCCCATTAAACACATTATTCCGTGTATGTAAAAAAAACATGGAAAAAAAATGGGACGTTTTCTTCAAATGTCTTTCTTGAAATACCACCGAAATGGTTAACCTTTTTAAACAAATCCTCCATTTTATCATCGGCGCTATCATGTCCAGATATTCAATATGTCTGAGGACTAAGCCCCCTTTTTTGGAACCTTAACATTTAAGTATCAAGATGAGAATAAATCAGTACAACCATTTTCCCGACTGTTCAAAAAAAAGCCTGACATATAGCCGTAAAAACCTTATTATCCGTGGTATTTATTATATCAATGCTGTCTATTTCTCTGCCAAGGCTCACGTTACGTTTGCAGAGAATCCAGACTGGGTCGGAATGCAACATACAGTTTATCTCAATTTCTATTATTCCCCCCCCCCCACTGGAAAGGATCACTTTGCACGTGCGGCTTGCGTTTACGGCGTTGGGCTTTTCGACCGGAGCGCGCCCCATAATGGCGGCCCGGGCGAACACTGGTGACCTTTGGAGAGTCGTGTCTTTATTTGTAGTAACCACAGAGCCTGGCGTACAGCCCCAGTGGGAGCGCTCCCATTGTTCGATGCGCTGGCCTCCACGACATGGCTGTAATCCATGGCCCGGGTCCAGAGGAATTTGTCTTTTGTCAAAAATTGTAATTCCGCGCCTCGCTGTTTGTGGATAAACACCAGCAGCCCCTGGGCAGCGAGGAGGGAAGCCCCACGTATTTATTGTGTGTGTGTGTGTGTGTGTGTGTGTGTGTGTGTGTGTGTGTGTGTGCATGCGGTTGCGGTGCATGGATGTGTGTTTTATTAAATTCAAACCCATTTGTAGTTATGTCCACACTTATGTTTGCACAGGATATGAGTGTGTGTGTGTACCTTTTTGCTTTGTGGGTACGGCTTTTGGCAAGAAAAAGAGGTAAGGCTGTGCTGTGTGTGTGTGTGTGTGTGTGTGTGTGTGCGTTCGTGTTTGTTGCATGCGCCTGTGTTTGTGTTGTGTGCATCTAATTGTTCATGGATGTGTGTTTGTATAAGCGAGAGAAATGAGTGAGGGAGGGAGGGAGGGGTGAGCAAGTGTGTGTGTGTGTGTGTGTGTGTATCCACGTACACGTGCATGTCTGTGTGTGTCTTCACGCTGCGGTGCGTGCATATGTGTGTGTGTGTGTGTGTGTGTGTGTTTAGGTGTATGTGTGTGTGTGTGTGTATGTGTGTTTGTGTGTGCCTTTGTATGTGCGCGTGTGTGTATGTGTGTGTGTGTGCATTTGTATGTGTGTGTGTGTATGTGTGTGTGTGTGCCTGTGTG
>JAXIVH010000007.1:9843324-9845962 GCA_036785325.1 Urophycis tenuis | reverse complement strand
AACCGCGTGGGTGCTCGTGGGTTGGGTCAGCCCGATGAGCAGAACTGGTGCACATGGCGGCAGTCAGAACCTTCCAAAAAACAAAATGTCACTCGTGGAACGAGACTGTTGAGGGTGGACCGTCTGCTTCAAGGCAATGCAAAATGACGGCCGTTACAGAGATGTGGGGCATTCCAACGTACAATACATTTAATACATTCAACACATTTATGAGACATTTGTACTGAGTTAGTCACCCTCCGCCACTGATCATCACGTCATGCTATAACATTAGCAACTGTTGATGTGTTTGAGCTAAAAAAAATGTTTGACTATAACTCATTCAAGGGTGACTTCTGGTACACAGAGGAGCTCAAAGTATGCATTTGTGTGAAAAGAAAATTAGCTCTCTGTCCTTTTCCTGTTCCCAATATTCTCCAATGACTCCTTTCACATCCTGCAGAACACTGTGGAATCAACCATGAGTTCATATCTCTCTATTCCACTCTGGAACCCCTGCTGATCACTTCACCACCCATTTTCACATTCTGTCCATTTTCATCTCCTCTCTCTCTCTCTCTCTCTCTCTCTCTCTCTCTCTCTCTCTCTCTCTCTCTCTCTCTCTCTCTCTCTCTCTCTCTCTCTCTCTCTCTCTCTCTCATTCTCCATACCACTGTAGCTCCTCATCAGTATGCTTAAGAGTAGCTGACCTCTCTCCTCACTATCCCCCTACATACACCCCTCCAACAAACACACACACACAACACACACACACACACACACCCTGCACACAAACTCAACTCGTTTTCTCCCCATGCTACAATCTCTCTCTCTCTCTCTCTCTCCCTCTCTCTCTGTCCCTCTATCCCCCCCCCCCCCTCTCCACACACACACAACACATACCACCTCTCCCTCCCTCTCCAGCCCCCTCCCCAGCCCCCTCCCTCCCCCTCCCTCCCCCTCCGTCCCTGAGGAGAGTGAGTGACATTGGGCGTGAGGTCAGAGAGAGAGAGAAGGGCGGCCGCAGCAGCGAGAGCCAGAGAGGCGGTGCTGTCAGCAGGCTCCAGCGGGCTTAGCTACAGTATGTGGAGGCACCCAGAGGACACATCCAGCGCCGGCCCGGGGTCTGTGGTCAGTCCCAGACGAGACGGACAGATAAACCAGGAGGGGGGGGGGGGGGGGGGGGGGGGGCGCGCGCACACACACACACACACACATGATCACACACACACACACACACACCTAAACACACACATAGACACAGACACACACACACACACGCACACACACATACACACACACACACACACACACACACACACACACACTCACACACACACACACGCATACAAACACACACACACACACACACACACACACACACAAACACACAAACACACACACACACCTAAACACACACATAGACACAGACACACACACACACACACCTAAACACACACATACACACACACCACACACGTAAACACACACATATGCACGCACCGCAGCGTGAAGACACACACAGACATGCACGTGTACGTGGATACACACACACACACACACACACACACTTGCTCACCCTCCCCTCCCTCCCTCACTCATTTCTCTCGCTTATACAAACACACATCCATGAACAATTAGATGCACACACACAAACACAGGCGCATGCAACAAACACGAACGCACACCACCACACACACAGCACACACACACAGCACAGCCTTACCTCTTTTTCTTGCCAAAAGCCGTACCCACAAAGCAAAAAGGTACACACACACACTCATATCCTGTGCAAACATAAGTGTGGACATAACTACAAATGGGTTTGAATTTAATAAAACACACATCCATGCACCGCAACCGCATGCACACACACACACACACACACACAACACACACACAATAAATACGTGGGGCTTCCCTCCTCGCTGCCCAGGGGCTGCTGGTGTTTATCCACAAACAGCGAGGCGCGGAATTACAATTTTTGACAAAAGACAAATTCCTCTGGACCCGGGCCATGGATTACAGCCATGTCGTGGAGGCCAGCGCGGTCGAACAATGGAGCGCTCCCACTGGGGCTGTACGCCAGGCTCTGTGGTTACTACAAATAAAGACACGACTCTCCAAAGGTCACCAGTGTTCGCCCGGGCCGCCATTATGGGCGCGCTCCGGTCGAAAAGCCCAACGCCGTAAACGCAAGCCGCACGTGCAAAGTGATCCTTTCCAGTGGGGGGGGGGGGGGGGGGGGGGGGGGGAATAATAGAAATTGAGATAAACTGTATGTTGCATTCTGGCCCAGTCTGGATTCTCTGCAAATGTAACGTGAGCCTTGGCAGAGAAATAGACAGCATTGATATAATAAATACCACGGATAATAAGGTTTTTACGGCTATATGTCAGGCTTTTTTTTGAACAGTCGGAAAATGGTTGTACTGATTTATTCTCATCTTGATACTTAAATGTTAAGGTTCCAAAAAAGGGGTTAGTCCTCAGACATATTGAATATCTGGACATGATAGCGCCGATGATAAAATGGAGGATTTGTTAAAAAGGTTAACCATTTCGGTTGTATTTCAAGAAAGACATTTGAAGAAAACGTCCCATAATTTTTCCATGTTTTTTTACATACACGGAATAATGTGTTTAATGGGATGTCATG
>JAXIVH010000007.1:9835824-9838324 GCA_036785325.1 Urophycis tenuis | reverse complement strand
GGGGAAGTTAGGGTAATTTATATACATAATGCATTATTTACTTATTTTTAGCTTTCATCCAAAAGTGCCTCAAAGTGATTTGTTTTCAGCCACATGCACTTTTTTATGGGGCAGTTAGGGATTAGACGTATTGCTCTCAGTTGCTTGCTTACAAGGAGGCATTGGAGATGAGAACGTGGTACCTTTTGGTTCTCAAACACCACAGCAGCAACAGAACCACTTTTGAAAGCACACACAGAACCAAACACAGAGGTCTGTTGCATCGTGAACATTCATTACATTTACAAAGCCAAAGCCTTTGTCCAAAGCGACTTACAATCAGTACATTTGTCAGAAGAATGTGAAACACTTTATTGCTGTTAAAACAGTAAGCATGTCACCAGAACAAGTTTCAGACAGACAGACAGACAGACATACTTTCAAGCATTCCAATTGCTACCATGTCTAGCATACAACATCTCTGGCCTATGATGCTAAGTGCAAAGATACAACATTCACCTGGCATTCACACACCATCTCCTCCTCCTCCTCCTCCTCCACCTCCTTCGTCTGTCTTGTGCACCGGCAGATCCAGAGCCCCAAGGTGGAGCAAATCATGGAGATCCTCAGGAGCATCAAGAGCAGCTACTACGCCTCCTTTAATGACATCTGCCTGAAGGTCCACCAGGGTAGTGTGACCCGAGCCATGTCTCCCACCATTCAGCCCTGCTACTGCTCCTCTGCTCACCCCCCCCCCCCCCCCCCCTGCCCCCCCACCCAAGAAAGTTGTATGAAAGTATGTCGCGATTATTGCTGAGAGGCAACATTGATAATGATGTCAGCCGCTCAATAATTACTTTCCCAGTCTCGCGGAGAATGCACGGGGGTAATTACCTCGGGTTTTGTCTGGTCGCTTATTCCCCTCCTTTTACTGTATTACTAAAACCCAAAGTTCTGCGTCGTTACACGAGGCGCGGACCGCGGTCTACCGGGTCCCAGGGGGACTTCTTTAATTTCACGATCAATACAATTATTAAAGATAGCACACAGAACCCTGCGCCACAATTTCTAAATTCCCCACGCGTGCCACAAAGCCGCGTGTGTGTGTGTTTGTGTGACGCGTTTAATGAGCGCCGTTCGCTGTGTGTGCGTACGAGTGTGTGCGTCTGTGTCCACGTCTCAATTCAATGTTCTTCAAGGCCATGTTGACATTTGTGCGTTCCTTGCAATTTAGACAAAGAAAAATCTATATCGTTTATTAGATCTTCTATATGTGATATGGAAAAAAAAAAGAATACATCATCATTTTGCGCACACATATCAAGGACGAACACCCACTGCATCTCATTGACTGATTTCAAGTTCCACTCCTCAGTGCATCATCGGCCGTCGATTGATTCATCTCGCTGAGGGCGCCCCCTATGGCTGCAATGCATTTAAAGCTGCGCAGAACGCATTAAAGCTGCACTGAGGCTAACATCCGTAACTACATAACGCATGTCCCCCCCCCCCCCCCCCTGTCTCCGGTGTGTCAGCGGTGCTGGAGGCGGAGGACATCGACCTGTACCTGCGGCCCCTCCGGCGCCTGATCAGCGGCTTCGAGGAGAAGAGCTTCCCCCAGGTGGAGTCCCTGCTGCCGCCACTCTTCCACACGCTGTGCCTGATCTGGAGCCGCTCCCAGCACTACTGCTGCCCGCGGCGCATGGTGGTCCTGCTGCAGGAGTTCTGCAACATGCTCATCGAGAAGGTAAGGGGGGAACGTGCCCGCGAGCCGCTTCCGAGGATGCAAAGACCGCTGTGTGTGTGTGGACCAAGGGAGAAGGGAAGATGTCCTTGTCATGTTGTTGAAGGTGACATCGCCCTCGATGTTCCTGTGTCCAATTCAGAAGATTGTTCTCCAACACACATTTATTTAGGGCAGTTTCCAGATTCTTCGGCTCAATCAGAACCAACCTTCACAGAAAATGTAAATTTCTTGCAAAATCAAATACACATGATTTTTTAGCTAGAGATGTTGTATACTAGCGATGGATAACATAGCAATTGGAATGCTTGAAACTTGTTCTGCTGACTTTCTTACTGTATTAGCAGCAATGAAATGTTTCACTTTCTTATGAAAAATGTAGTCTTTGTAAGGTGTTTTGGATAAAAGCGTCTGCTAAATGCCCGAAATGTAAATCTAAACTTTGAAAAATGTCCTTCCATTTCATTCATACTTTTATTTTGAACTTTCGGATTCTCATACAAAATGTCACTACAATTGTCTCCACCGTGTGCGCGGTCGCCCCGCAGGCCATCGTCTACCTGATGCCCGAGGAGCTGTTCAAGATGGAGCTGGAGGAAGGGGTGGAGAGGGTCCAGACGGCCATCTCGGCCCTGCAGAGCTTCAAGCGTCTGTTCCACGCGCACCGCCAGAGGATCTCCCAGTACTACCAACGCGGGCAGGCCGTCAAGCTGTGGGACTTCCCGGCGTCTCTGGTCTTCCAGCGCACAGACCGTATCTTGGACCGGCTGGTCAAGA
>JAXIVH010000007.1:9815824-9830824 GCA_036785325.1 Urophycis tenuis | reverse complement strand
TAACCGGAGGGATGCCGGTTCGAACCCCGACCAGTACGAACGGCTAAAGTGCCCTTGAGCAAGGCACCTAACCCCTCACTGCTCCCCGAGGGCCGCTGTTGCAGGCTCACTGCCTCGGGATTAGTGTGCTTCACCTCACTGTGTGCCTCATCATCACTGTGTGCTGAGTGTATTTCCACTAATTCACGATTGGGTTAAATGCAGAGACCAAATTTCCCTCACGGGATCAAAAGAGTAATTCTTCTTCTGTTTGGCTGCAGTACACTCAG
This sequence comes from Urophycis tenuis, assembly GCA_036785325.1. Lineage (NCBI taxonomy): Eukaryota > Metazoa > Chordata > Actinopteri > Gadiformes > Phycidae > Urophycis > Urophycis tenuis. Next base: position 9,830,555 of record JAXIVH010000007.1, on the reverse strand, counting down.
ACCCTGGCCATGGTGACCCAGTGGTACAACCGCCTGCACGCCACCATCCTCCCCGTGGAGCTGGGATTGGTCAGGGAGGAGATGGACCGCACCAGGCAGCAGCTGAACCCCGCCCTCCAGGAGCTGACCTGGGCTCAGGACGACCTGTGGGACTACATCCAGACCACGCGCGATCTGGTCAAGGTGCCGCACAGCCCCCCTCACATGTCTTACACGTTATTAAAGGAGCTCGGCCTAACGCTAGCTACTGAGGTATTTGAGTCCGGAATAACTTGGCTGACATGCCTCGCTTTGGCTGATGCTCTCCATACCTTATTGAAACGAATGTCTGCGCTGTTCTTTCGTTGCGACACAGTGATTTTATTGCTGTGCAATGTCCAAAAACAAAGAACGCAAAACAAACATGCAAACAAAACACCGGCATGATGAGCGCCTCCGCGCCACAGCGGGCAAAAAACCGTTTGCCCTTCCGGGGTCAAAACCTGCCAAAGAGAGTGAACCATGCCCCCTCTTTATGCACCTGAGCTCCACAGGTAACAGCACAGCGACCCCACACACACACACTGAGTGAATTACAACCAACACCTCAAAACTCAACCAAACACATTCAGCTCCTATACACGTTGTTGTTGTTGTTGATTCATGTGAGATTCTACTTTGAGCATTAGAATCCATCCCTCCGCCCCGTGTCACACAAAGAGAACCAGACAAATGTTTCGCGAAGGTCTTCACTCTTCACTTTCAAATCAAACGGGTTAGCCTTGAAATTGGTTCCACTCACTTGTTATGGAGTGCCAGCACTTTTTCACTTTTCGCTGATTGTTTGGACAAATCACGAGTGAGCCATTGGCCCGGCAAGCCCAGTCGCTGCTCAATACCGGGTTCCGGCAAAGGGGGGGCCTCCAGAGATTACTGGTATTTATTTTGTACCTCTATTGATCCAGCGCATTAAGATTTGCACTTTTTATTCTGAGCGCGTCACGACCAAGAGATGGGCAACAGTGTTACAGACCGAATGCGAAAAGCAGTTCACACAAAAACAACGACAGCAAGCCCCAAAACGAATCACAAACGTGAGATTTCAATCATGCAACGGTGCGAAAACGGAAGGGTGAGCTCTTCATAGCCACAATCATGGGAACCAAAGACGGTGGACCAAACCATCCCTTCTCCCACACACCGCAGCCATCAGAATCAGAATCGGAAACATTTATTGCCAAGTAGGTTTGCACTTAGGAATTTGACTTGGTGCAATTGGTGCAAGAGAAAAGCAGTATTAAAAATATAAGTAAGTAAAATAACTATAAATATATATATACAATGTACAATGAATATGTAATACGGAGCAGTAGTGCATGCAGCCATGAACCCATCTATGATTAGCATACGCTATATCACTGAACCTGGGATGGAAACCTATTCCACCTTATGGATCGGTATCGCCTGTTATTACGTGGTACTTCATTAAAGTCTTTTAGCGTAATGGCGGCACGCACGCCTGTTTACGACCGCCGTGCAGAGCCGTAATCACCGCGGGCTGTAATTGGTTATGCCGGACCGCTGAGGATGAAGAGTGTGTGAATTCCCCCCCCCCCCCCCCCCCGGTCACCTTCAGGGCGTCTCCAGCCGCGTGCACGAGAGCAAGTCCAACGTGGAGGACATCCAGGCCCTGATGGGCAAGGTGAGCCACAAGGCCTTCATCACCAGGAAGAAAGGCTCCACCCTCCTCATCCTCGCCGACATAGAGGAGAGCGTCGGGCGACAGCGGGCGCTGTTCACCGACACGGGGGAGGAGATACACAAGCTTGTGCGGGTACGCACACACACACACACACACACACACACACACACACACACACACGTCACAGCAACCAGCGTTTATTCCATCGGTTCTTATTGTAGTGTAGACACGCTCTACTGATTGCTGATTGGCTGTAGCCACAGTGCTGCGATATCTAAATTGCGCCGGTCACCTGGTCAGCAGAACGGAGAACGCAGAACCCACAGCTCAATGCTGGTGAGTGCAGGCGGTGGTCCCGTGTCTTCCTCCGAGTCCGTCGTCACTGAGTTGACGGCGTCAAATGCTCTGCACTCACCACGCATGTTTTACCAAAAGCGTGGAAAACGATCACGTGAAACCCCTTACCCCCGCCATACATCAATAACGAAGGTTTCGCTTCAGACGTTCTCCCTGACCTCCTCCTCCTCCTGCTCCTCCTCCTCCTCCATCACCCGGGGCTCCCCCAGGAGAACCAGGCCCTGCTGGCGGTGTCGCGGCCGGACGGCGAGGAGTGGCGGGCCTACACGGAGCACGTGGACCGCGTGGTGCTGGCGGGCTGCGGCGGCGCCGTGCGTTCCTCGCTGCAGTACTTCCTGGAGAACACGGACGCCGCCGCCGCCGCCCCGGGCATCGCGCCGCTCTTCGAGGTGCAGCTGGTGCTCAGCGGCCACGAGATGACCTTCTCGCCCTCGCTGGACCTCAGCCGCCAGGGCAACTTCTACGACGTGGTGGACAAGATGGTGGAGAGCATCGCCAACATGGCGTCCTTCATACCCAGGGTGGCGGGGCATAAAGGGCTGGAGAATTATCAAGTAAGGTGCTTGCATTTGCACACACACTTGCCTATATTGCGTGCTTGCATTGCACACGCACCCATAGGCAGGCACGCGCACGCACACACGCACACACACACACACGCACACACACACACACGCACACACACATACACGTACACACGCACACACACAGACACACACACACACACACACACACACACACACACACACACACACACACACACACACACACGCACACACACATCATCCCACTCCCATTCCCGCTGGGCCATCCATGCTGAGAATGTATCCACTCAGCATTGTGAGACACTTTGGATGGAAGCATTCCTCAAACGGCATATTATACTATTAAATTATTAAATGCGCACTCACACACACACACACACACACACACACATACACAACACTACACGTATTGTCTCTTGCCAGTGAAAAGGTGTTATTTTCTCTCTCGTCCTCCTCCAGACTGACATCAATGAGATGCCAGATTTGGTTGAGCTGTGTCATGTGGTCCGCAGTCGAGCGCGCACTGCAATCGCAAAGGTGGGTGTGTGCGCGTGCGCGCGCGTGTGTGTGTGTGTGTGTGTCTGTTTTGTCTCAGAAACAAAAGATCTATTTGACGTAATTCAGCGTGTGAACCAATTGTTTTCTCCCCCGGTTCGTCAGGTCAAGGAGTACCAGGGATCCTTCTCCAGCTACCGCTACCTGTGGACCGATGACAGGTTAGCTTCCCGTGACGCCCGTCCTCATAGCCTCTGTGTATCTCCCCGTCTGTCGGCCGTCCTGCCTGACATCTGCCTGGCTGTACTCAAGCATTTGATGGAACAATCTTCTGTAGTTCAGGGCCATCGGTGTGGTGTGACTGCAATTCAATTCTTCATCGGAAAAAAAAATATATATACTATTGATCTGCTGTGTAAACCGCAAGGCCAAATGATTCATTTCTCAAATGATATACTCCATTACCCGGGGCATCCTCTATTCCCTCCCAGGTCTGAGTTCATGAGGCAGTTCCTGCTGTACGGCCATGTGCTGAGCACGGAGGAAGCTGAGCTCTACGCAGACTATGAGCTGAAGAGGAACCCTCCCACCCTCGACAACTTTAAAGAACAGGTCCCCCCCCCCCCCCACACACACACCCCGCCCTTAACCCCTGACCCCTCCTAAACCTTCATACGGGCCATTACTGCCCCTGCCCTGATGTCTTTTGATGTTTGTATTCACAATAGCTTGAGAGGATGTGAGACAGAACATCAAATGGTTGCGATGTAACCATGGCAACCATGGCTCCTCGAGCAGGGACCACATGTGTTGCGTACGGAACTTGTTCCTCAGATCATGTAATCCAATCAGCAGCATCTGAAACCACCCGTACTATCTCGTTATGTATCACACCTGCATCTTAAGACACACAAAGTAACAGATCAGATATAGGTCAGGAGCAGGTATGCTATCAGAGAGTCGGATCCCTCTAGTCACTGCTACGCCATCCCGCCTGGCTTTCTTGAGATGTCTTCACACACGAGATACAGGATGATGGGCGATAAGACTGATGGACACAAGAGTGACTCTGGCGTCTCGTGCTCCAGATCAACCTGTTTGAGTCTCTGTACGCGCGCGTGAACAAGATGGAGGAGCGCCGCGTGTTCTGCGGCTGGCTGCAGCTGGACATCAGGCCCTTCAAGCACACGCTCATGAACACCATCAAGAGGTGGAGCTGGATGTTCAAGGAGCACCTGCTCAACCACGTCAACAAGAGGTGCGGGGGGGCTGGACGCTCACGCGCACACACACACACACACGCATACAAGCACACACACACACACACACACACACAGACATACACACATGCAGGCACGTACACACACATGCACGCACGCACGCACACACATACACACACACACACACACACAGACATACACACATGCAGGCACGTACACACACATGCACGCACGCACGCACACACACACACACACACACACACAAACACACATGCACACACACGCACACAGACATACACACATGCACGCATGCACGCTCACACACACACACACATACAGACACGCACGCACGCACACACACGCACACACACACACACACACACACACACACACGCACACACATACACAGATTGGGGGCACCTGCAGGGACACCCACACATGTAAGCATGCACAAATGCATGCATAGACACACACATATACACACACACACACACACACACACACACTCATACACACTGAAAAAAGATAGAGAAGAAATTTAAATCACAAATATACATCACAAAAATGCAGCTGAGTACATTTAGTTCAAGATAATGTTTTAAAATAAAATAAATAAAAATGCAATGTATCTTTCCCTCTTCGTCGTGCCCTCTCCCCCCTGTCTCCCCCTCTGTCTCCCTGCCCCTGTCTCCCTGTCTCCCTGTCCCCCCCTGTCTCCCCCCTGTCTCCCTGCCCCTGTCTCCCTGCCCCTGTCTCCCTGTCTCCCCCCCTGTCTCCCCCCCTGTCTCCCCCCTGTCTCCCTGCCCCTGTCTCCCTGTCCCCCCCTGTCTCCCCCCTGTCTCCCTGCCCCTGTCTCCCCCCCTGTCTCCCTGCCCCTGTCTCCCCCCTGTCTCCCTGCCCCTGTCTCCCCCCTGTCTCCCCCCTGTCTCCCCCCCTGTCTCCCTGCCCCTGTCTCCCTGCCCCTGCCTGTCCCCCCTGATTCCCCCCCTGTCTCCCTGCCCCTGCCTCCCCCCCTGCCTCCCCCCTGTCTCCCCCCTGTCTCCCCCCCCCCTGTCCCCCCCCCCCTCTGTCTCCCCCCTGTCTCCCTGCCCTCTCCGTCCCCCAGCGTGCGGGACCTGTCCTCCTTCGTCCAGGACACGGCGCGGGGCCTGGGCAGCAAGGTGTCAGACGGGGACTACGCCGGCCTGGTGGACATCATGGGGCACCTGATGGCCATACGGGACCGGCAGATCAGCACCGAGCAGCACTTCAAGCCCCTGATGTCCACCGCCGAGCTGCTCAAGACCTACGGGCAGCAGCTCCCGGAGAGTGTCTACACCCAGCTGGAGGTGTGGGACCGCAGCAGAACACACGCTGTGACATACAGACTCACACAGCAGGCGACCAGATGAAGCTTACTGGCACACTTTACAATAAGAGTACATTCAATGGTGTACACAATGTTCACAATGGTGAAGGCAGTGTTGAGCATTATGATATAGTATTAGCATGGGGGTTAGGGTTAGGGTTAAGGTGAGGGTAAAGGTAAGGGTTAGGGTTAAGGTAAGGGTTAGCTTTAGGGTGAGGGTTAAGGTAAGGGTTAGCTTTAGGGTGAGGGTTAGCGTGAGGGTAAAGGTAAGGGTTAAGGTAAGGGTTAGCTTTAGGGTGAGGGTTAGCATGAGTGTAAAGGTGAGGGTAAAGGTCAGGGTTAGGGTAAGGGTTAGCTTTAGGGTTAGGGTTAGGGTTAGAGTCAAACCACAAGACTCACCGGAATTCTTTTTTGAATAAATGATTGTTAGTTTATTTAATATTTCTATTATCATACACATTATACTGTCCATATAAGTGATTATTATTGTTTCGTTAATTTGCTATTGTCAAGAAACACCGTTTGTTTTTTCACAGTAAACTGAAGTATAAAAAACACTTATTAAATAAGGGCTTCATCCTTTGGCCTCCCTCGGTTTATTTTCCTCGTTGGCTCCCATTTGATCCATTCCGCAAAGTTTTCCCTCTCAGACTGTGGTTCTGCCCTCCTCCTCCTCCTCCTCCTCCTCACCTCCTCACCCACCAGGAGCTGCCTGAGAAGTGGAAGAGCCTGAAGAAGGTGGCCTTCACCGTGAAGCACGAGGTGGCGCCGCTGCAGTCCAACGAGGTGGCCGTCATACGCAGGAAGTGCGCCCGCTTCGAGGTGAGTCCTCTGGCTCCTCCCCCAGCCGCCACGGCCGCCGCCCCCCTCCCCGTGTCGCCTGGCTGAGAGAAACAAGACTCCAGGTTTCAGCGTGACCGGGACCCCTCTGAACAGAGAGCCCCCCCCCCCCCCGCTATCAGATTCCCAACAGTCTCCGTTTCAACACCACCACCACCTCCTCCTCCTCCTCCTCCTCCTCCTCCTCCTCCCCTGCATAATGTATGACAGCCCAGCTGACCTTCCAATCCAACCCCCCCTCCACCACCCACCACCACCCACCCCCCCTTCAACCCCACCACCCACCCCCCCTTCAACCCCACCACCCACCACCACCCACCCCACCACCCACCACCACCCAACCCCCCCAACCCCACCCCTTCCTTCTCCATCCCCCTCTTCTCAACCACCAACCACCCACAACCCCCCCTCCACCACCGACCGCCACCCACCACCACCCACCCCCCCTTCAACCCCACCACCCACCCCCCCTTCAACCCCACCACCCACCCCCCCTTCAACCCCACCACCCACCACCACCCAACCCCCCCAACCCCACCCCTCCCTTCTCCATCCCCCTCTTCTCAACCACTAACCACCCACAACACCCACCCCACCACCCACCCCCACCCCCAACCCCACCACCACCCCCTTCTCCACCTCCGCGCCCCCCCCTGCCTTGACCTGTCGTCTGGGCGCAGGCCGGAGTTGTTGATGAGTTTATGCAATATACATTTGCAGCGCCGCGCGCCACTGAGCGGGCGGGGCTGACGTCTGGTCTGGTTCTTCTCTTCCCAGGTGAAGCAGCACGAGTTCAGGGAGGCCTACCGCACCGAGGCCATATTCAGGGTGGACGTGTGCGAGCCCTATAGAATGATTGATAAGGTGAGGCCATGCGTGCCGTGTCTGCCTGCCCTGCCCTGCGCTGATGCAAATGCACGTGTTTAGATGTGTCTGTTTATTAAAGCAGAGCCAGCCCTCACCGCACCGGGGGGGGGAAATGTAAAAAAAAATTTAAAAAGTTGGTTGGGTAAAATTTTAATGAGGTGTGTTAATAAATGATAAGGTGCCGCTTGTGTGTGTGTGTGTGAGAGAGAGAGAGAGAGAGACAGTGTGTGATGCATTGGCTGCCATATCAAAGAATGTCTGTCTTACTCCCTCTTACTCCCTCTCTCGCTCTCTCTCGCCCCTTCTCTCTCTGGCTCTCTCTCTCTCTCTCGCTCTCTCGCTCTCTCGCTCTCTCGCTCTCTCTCTCTCGCTCTCTCGCTCTCTCTCTCTCTCTCTCTCTCTCTCTCTCTCTCTCTCTCTCTCTGTCTCTCTCTCCCTCCCCGCTCCAGACCAATCGATCAGTGGCCGTTTTAGAGGCAGAGATGCAGAAGCTGCAGGACACTGCTGACCTTTTTGAGGTCAGCTTCCCCGACTACAAGCAGCTGCGCCAGTGTCGGTCTGACCTCATACTGGTCAAGGCGGTCTGGGACATGGTCATCTTCGTCAAGGTACAAACACACCCATACATCCCAGGTGCAAGAAAGGTAAAAAGCCTATTGACCTATCTTATCAACGGCCCATCATTACGAATGCAAAGCTGTCCTCCTCTTCTCCTCTCAACGACAGACCAGCATAGAGGACTGGACCAAGACCCCGTGGAAGGAGATCAACGTGGAGCAGATGGACATGGAGCTCAGGCGGTTCGCCAAGGTGCCGCCATCTTAGAAACACGCCCTCAGAACACATCCACGCCCATCTGGTGCACACAGTCAGTGAAGACATGACCCTGACGTTCCTGTGTGTGTGTGTGTGTGTGTGTGTGTGTGCGTGTGCGTGTGCGAGTGTGTGTGTGTGTGTGCGAGTGTGTGTGTGTGTGTGTGTGTGTGTGTGTGTGTGTGTGTGTGCGTGTGCGTGTGTGTGTGTGTGCGTGTGTGTTTGTCTGTGTGCGTGTGTGTGTGTGTGTTTATATGTCTGTGCGCGGACAGGAGATGAAGACCCTGGACAAGGAGGTGCGCGTGTGGAACGTCTACGCGGGCCTGGAGTCCACGGTGAAGAACATGCTGACCTCGCTGAGGGCCGTCAACGAACTGCAGAACTCGGCGGTCCGCGAGCGGCACTGGCAGCAGCTCATGGTCACCACGGGGGTACGAGAGCTCCGCTGCTCCGTCGCCTCTTGTGTTCCTGTTGTCTCCCCCCGCGTTTGACGTCGAAGTCGTTTAGCTGACCAAAGGCGGCTTCACAAGCGACGCTGAGGCGCAGTCAATGCCAACGACCTCGTTTTGAGTATCTATGTGAATGATTTGGTGTGGGCTGTTAGGGCTGTGAATCATTTATTTATTTAGTGGTTTTTATTGGTCGTTGTTACCTCGTTACCTCAGCCGACTGTCCGTCAAGATGGTCCTGAATGGAAACCCGATCAGTCGTGTCATGGTGCTCTCTCTCTCTCTCTCTCTCTCTCTCTCTCTCTCTCTCTCTCTCTCTCTCTCTCTCTCTCTCTCTCTCTCTCTCTCTCTCTCTCTCTCCACCCCACCCCTTCCCCATCAGGTGAGGTTTGTGATGAACGAGAGCACCACCCTGGGGGACCTGCTGGAGCTGCAGCTGCATCGGGTGGAGGACGAGGTGAAGAACATTGTGGACAAGGCGGTGAAGGAGATGGGCATCGAGAAGGTAGGCGGGGGGCGGCGTGGAGCACATAGCGGCGCGTCGACGTCTTGCCAATGGCTTCAGAGCACCAGGCAGACGTCTCGGCCTGATTCCCAGACCCTGTCATGGAGAACGCCGTACTTGTCGCTCAGGTGTTGGCGGAGATCACCCAGACGTGGAGCGTGATGGCTCTGTCCTACGAGACCCACGCCAACACTGGAACGCCCCTCCTCAAGCCCGACGAGAACCTCATCGAGACGCTGGAGGATAACCAGGTGAGTGTGCACCCTGGGCCAGGGCTGACTCTCTGAAGGCCAAACAGTTTTTAACAGTTTCAATCACACTTACCCAGTCGCAGTAAACATCGCTAGTTTTGTTTTGTATCGTGGTCGGAGCTAGGCTTTTTGTGAAGAGGGAAAACGGGTAACACATTATGTGTACTCGAGCACACACAAAAGCGATATCATTTGCGGTGACGAGAAATTGTGAAGTGAAGAACCTTGGGCTGCAACGACAACAAAACAAAACCCTAGCAACGGATCCAGACCGACGTGAGTAAGCGTGACAAAACAAGCCCTCTGCGCGTGTGTGCGTCCTCAGGTGCAGCTGCAGAACATCCTGATGAGTAAGTACGTGGAGTACTTCCAGGCGGAGGTGAGTGGCTGGCAGCGGAGGCTGATGGTGGCCGACCTGGTGATCAGCTCCTGGCTATCCGTCCAGAGGACCTGGGCCCACCTCAACAGCATCTTCACCAACAGCCACGACATCCGCTGCCAGCTGGCCCACGACGCCCAGCGCTTCCAGGGCATCCACTCTGACTTCCAGGTGATCGGAGTGTGCACGCACACGCACGCACACACACACACGCACACACGCACGCACGCACGCACGCACGCACACACACGCGCACGCACGCACGCACGCACACACACGCGCACACACACACACACACACACACACACACCTGCTCACACACACACACACACACACACACATTGTAATTAACTGATATGATCTATGATTATTTGGTAGTTGGAACTGAAAGGGAGGCTGTTGTCGTATGAAATATCAGCGTAAGTCCCAGGTTGTGATCATAAAACATACAGCTAGACAGCTCGCTGTTGCTTGTGATAGATAGAGCCTGACATCGCCAGACCACCGCAGTCGCAAATGCGTATTGGGCTGAAACCTCTGGAAATGGCTCAGGATGCAATTGGATTAGACCCACAACCAATAAGAGCAAAGAAACGTCAGCCATCATCGGCAGCCATCCTAGATGTTTATGAAAACAACCAAGATGGCTGCACACAGACAAACACACACAAAGTAATAATAAAGGGCATTTAGCAGACACTTTTGTCCAAAGCGACTTACAATCAGTACATTTGTGGGGTTCGACATGTGGAGGAGGGGGATTGAGGGGATCGAACCACCGACCCTACGGTGAGTGGACGATCCACTCTGTCCACCCGCTCTACCCACTGAGCTACTGCTGCCCCAGAATCACTCTATCAAGTCGCCTGTTGTTTCTGCATTGTTTCTGCTCCACCATTTCCACCATCACTCTCTCAGTTCAGTGCTCCAGTGAACCCGCCACCCCACTGACTCGACGCCACACACACACGCACACGTGCGCGGTGCCCCCATGCAGGGCCTGATGACGGAGGTGGTGCGGAGCAGCAACGTGGTGCAGGTCACCAACCAGCCGGGCTACCTGGAGCAGCTGGAGGCCCTGCAGCAGAGGCTGTCGGTGTGTGAGAAGGCCCTGGCCGAGTACCTGGAGACCAAGAGGCTCACCTTCCCCAGGTTCTACTTCGTGTCCGCCACCGACCTGCTGGAGATCGTCTCCAAGGGGACCCAGCCCCAGCAGGTAGGGGGAGAGAGCAGGGCTGTGACGTGACCTAAAGGGTTAAGGTTAGGGTTAGGGTTAGGGTTAGGGGTACGGCTAGAGCAACCAAGGGCTGTAAGAGCAGGGTGCAGCTAGAGGTGAATGGGACTGCGGTTAGGGTGGGATTTTGTTAAGATAAGATAAGATATTCCTTTATTAATCCCCCTTAGGAGAAATTCACAGTGACCAGGAGTACAGGGGATAGAGGAGTGCAATAAAAACCTGACCATAGACAATAAACAATAAATAGATTTACCTAAACAAGATGAAATTATATGCGAGTCAGATCAGGTGAAAAAAAAAGAGAACCTATATACAGTACATACATAGTAATCATCAGTGAGATGGACAGTGCAGTTGGTAGATAAACATAAACATTTTTTACATTATTTATAAACCTTTGTTGAACCAGGTTAGTCATTAGAGATTGAACAGTTGTTTTTACAAGACATACCTGGCCCAGACCTTTTCAAACACAGTGACAGCAAAAAATATTATTCCAAAATGATTCAGGTTCCACGTCAAATTATGCAGTTGAAAGCAGGGAAGCTGAGATCATAACTCTGGGTTCAACACATTCCCCAACAACTATTTCATGTTCCACCTTTGTGTCAACTCTTTGATTGAAGCCTTCAACCGTAACTTTAATGTTATGGTTCATGGTTGGGTTAAGTTGTTTAAAAGAAGTTAGGGGTAGGGTTATGATTTGGGTTTGCACACTGGCTACGGATTGGGTTAAGGTATAGCCTTTCAGATTGAATTGGTAATGAAGGAAAGGTCTTTATAGCCTGGCCAGCATTTTTTTTTATGTTGGGTGAAAACAACCTTGATTGATTCTTGTGCACTCTAAACATGGTTTCAGTAAAGTGCTTGTGTTCTCCATTTTACAAGGACAACTCTTTTATAATACTCCTCCCCCCCCCCCCCCCCCCCCCCCGTTCCATTCTCAGGAACAGGTCGGTCAGGGTTGAAACCTTTCATAAAACAGGATTTTGTTTTCATTTTCCTTCAGTGTCTGAGAACAACGTGTGTGTGTGTGTGCCCACCAGGTAACCAGGCACCTTCTGAAGCTGTTTGACAACATAGCAGACCTCCGATTCAAGGATCCGGAGCGTGGCAGCGGAGGTGGCGATGGGGAGGCGGTTGCCATGGGGATGTACAGCCGGGAGGGAGAGTACGTCGCCTTCTCTGAGCCCTGCGTCTGCGAGGGACAGGTGTGAACGTTGAGCCGCTCGTGCAAATTAGTCCACACATCTCTGATTCTCTATGGGCGAAATGTGTGTAGCTCCAACCCTCTGTACTGTACATTGTTTGTAATAACGTTGTTTAAAAGAATGGCATTAGGTAACGCCATTATTTTTTTAGTAACGTGGTAATCAAACTGATTACTGTTTCCGTCGTTACAATGCTGTTACCGTTACTGAACGTTAAATGTTAGGTGCGTTACTACGAATTCACACAAACTGCTAAGTGAGGAGACCGGGTGGGTTAACAACAAGATAAGCCGTTATGATTGGCTAAGGCAGAGTCATGTTCCATGGTAGCCAATCGGAGCCAGTGTTTTTACACACAAGCCAGCAAAGGCGCGCCACACAAACACACACACACACACACACACACACATGCACACGCACATGCACACGCACACACACACACACACACACACACACACACACACACACACACACACATACACACACACACACACACACACAGACACACACACACACGCACACACACGCACACACACACACATGAAACAGATTCGGTGAAGCAGCAGAAATGGCGAGTCCGGAGCAATCCGATGAAAAGTCATCATTTTCAAGGTGGAGATATAAGGACTACTTCAACTTCATCGAGGTCAAAGGCAAGAACGTGCATGTAATGTGTACATTCTGTACTTGAAATACTGATACTTGAAAACTGCACAGAAAAATCTAAATTCTTTGACATATAGCAACTTTTTTTACAGTAAGGCAAATAGTTACTTTCCCTGGTAACTAGTTACTTTTATTATAGAGTAACTCAGTTACTAACTCAGTTACTTTTTGGAATAAGTAGTGATTAACTATAACTAATTACTTTTTTAAAGTAATCTTCCCAACACTGGTACTGTAGCCGTTCATTTACTCAATGCTGTGTTAAATGTGTCAGTAGAATCCTATGCTATTCTATAACAGCATTCTACAGACTGTTGAACTGATATTTTGTTCATGAATGGCTCTATATTATAATGTATGAGATTAGGGTGGAGTGGATGAGAACAGTGTAGATGTCATTAGATCAGATGACATAAATTCATCTTATCCTTGAACCTGAGTTTTGAACATCACATGTACTTTTGATCCATCTCCTTCTCAGGCAGAGTGCTGGTTGAGCTCCTTGGAGAGCACCATGTGCAGCACGGTGAGGAAGGAGATCCAGGAGGCCGTGGCCGCCTACGAAGACAAGCCGCGAGACCAGTGGCTGTTTGACTACCCTGCTCAGGTCTGGTTCCACGGCTCCCCGTCACGCTTCGGCCTTCACGGAGTCTCGTGGTTTAACCAAAATGTTTTTTCTCAGGTGGGTCTGACGGGGAGTCAGGTGTGGTGGGCCACCGACGTGGGCATCGCCTTCGAGAGGGTGGAGGAAGGGTTTGAGACGGCTTTGAAAGACTACAACAAAAAGCAGGTGAGGCTGACTCCGTGAGAGGCTCCGTCAGAGGCTAAGATGTAAATACTTGAACCCAAACCGGTCCTGGTTAGGTCTGGGATTCACTTGCTGCAGACGACACAAACGTGTACGCATCATGGCTGCCACGCATATTCTGTGACCGTTTGGTGCGTCGGTCACGCATGCTGTTGCAAGCGAACACGACACGTCCGCAAGATGCAATACTGACAAGAAACTTGGGGTCGATCATGTGAAATAACTTCCGAGTCGGGGAAGTTATCATGAGAATGGCGAAAAGTTTCGAGGAGAGACTGCCGGACCCAGTCCGCAATTTCCCACACCTGTATGATCACAGTCTTTATATACATAGTGATAAGCATACATTTCAGACCAGCTGGCGACAGATCGTGTTAGTTACGTTTGTTGTTTAATTACATGAGCACGCAATACACATGCTTTTGTACGATTCCCAGGATCTGATATTACTGTGTTCTGCCCCAAGTGGAGACCTCCACTATCATGCGCTTTGGCCATGTAACGATGCAGCGAGTCTGCACACAGGAACACAGCAGGTCGCATACGCTTGGTCTAACAGCAAGTCTATTTGAGGGGTAGCCACGGCCTACTGGTTAGTGCTTCGGACTTGTAACCGGAGGGTTGCCGGTTCGAACCCCGACCAGTAGGAACGGCTGAAGTGCCCTTGAGCAAGGCACCTAACCCCCTAACCTGCTCCCCGAGCGCCGCTGTAGCAGGCAGCTCACTGCGTCGGGATTAGTGTGTGCTTCACCTCACTGTGTGACCACTGTGTGCTGAGTGTGTTTCACTAATTCACGGATTGGGATAAATGCAGAGACCGAATTTCCCTCACGGGATCAAAAGAGTATATATACTTATACTTATATACTATACCCTTAAATGAGGATTGTTTTTCATCTCCAGATCACGCAGCTGAACTCCCTGATCCACATGCTGCTGGGGGAGCTGACCCCGGGCGACCGGCAGAAGATCATGACCATCTGCACCATCGACGTTCACGCCCGGGATGTGGTGGCCAAGCTCATCGCCCAGAAGGTACATGGTGGTCCACGTCCACCG
>JAXIVH010000007.1:9803324-9813324 GCA_036785325.1 Urophycis tenuis | reverse complement strand
GAAGTAGTAGTTGTTTTTGTTTAAGATTTGGTATAAAGTTACATTTAGGTGTAAAGTGTGAAATCATCGACTTGACTTCTTACTGCTCTTCAGACATTTTATCAAATGTGACTTGAGAACTGAGAGGGATTTGTAGCCTCAGCCTTCGGGGATTGAACCCAGAACCTTTTGAACGGGAATCGAACATCCAAGCCTCTTCAGTATTCCGCCTGCTCGGCTGATGGTCACGTTAAGCTAAGGGGATGAGGATGCAAGGATCTAGGGGGGGGGGGAAGCAATGCATCATGGGAACCACCATGGCGAATGCACCATCGATCAGGAAAGCTCCCGCCATCGACTAACCGTTGCAACGTGCAGGCCCTGTGCCATGGTGATCCCTGACTTCGAGCTGATCTGCGAGATCATGTTGGTCGCCGAGGGCTTCATAGACGCCCGGCTGCTGGCGCGCAAGTTCATCAGCCTGTACACGCTGTGCAAGGAGCTGCTGTCCAAACAGGTGCGTGGCGAGCTGTGTCCTCCATCCAGTGGGGTCATGTGACTGTCAGCCATTTTGCTTGGAGGTCAGCGGAATGGTGTCTCCTTTCGGTGGAGTGTGTGTTTTTGTGGCATCTCTCTTCGGTTAGAGAGATGTGTGGGGCAGCCGGTTCGAACCCCGACCAGTACAAACGGCTGAAGTGCCTGTGAGCAAGGCACCTAACCCCTCACTGCTCCCCGAGCGCCGCTGTTGGCAGCTCACTGCCTCGGGATTAGCGTGCTTCACCTCACTGTGTGCCTCACCATCACTGTGTGCTGAGTGTATTTCCACTCATTCACGATTGGGTTAAATGCAGAGATTTGCCTGCACGGGATCAAAAGAGTAATTCTTCTTCTAGAGATGTGAGGCCTAACCTCACGTCAAGAAGGAAACCATACAATTACCGTTAATAATCCCTGAACCCTAAATGCTTTGTTACTGTAATTATGGGACATCATTCACGCAATAGCGTTGTATTCATCAATGTATACAATACTGTTTCTGATGGCATTTTTCGACATTTCCGCACTTTCCATTTGACTCCCAGGATCACTACGACTGGGGGCTGAGGGCTATCAAGTCAGTGCTGGTGGTGGCCGGGTCTCTGAAGAGAGAGGAGAGAAGCAGGCCTGAGGAGCAGGTACTCCTCCATCCATCACTGTGGAGTCACAACGCTGGGTGCAAGAGAAGTTCAAGGATATTTACTCTAATCTCATTCATTCAAAGGCAGCCTGATACTGATGCTTGTGGTTACCATTAGAAACCCTGAATATGGTCCTTATTCAAGTTCAAGATTCAAGATTCAAGTATCTTTATTGTCAAATGTGCTACATGGCAGGCATATAGCACAGATGAAATTGCAGTCCTCTCAGACCTGGTGCAAAATAAACAATGGACAGACAAACGGACACCGTACAGACAAAAACACAGAAACACATCTCTCGCTGTCTTTATACAATCTTTATACAGTCATAATTCTAAGAAGAAGAAAATAATTAAGTATCAATTAAGCAAAGCTATATATGTAGCTACTTATAGCACATTTTCATCCACATTGCTGTACCCATTCAGCATGAACACAACCGCAATTAAATACAAATGTGTGGCAAACCTTTTCAGCGCAGCCATGCATAGCGGAGCAGACCGTTCTTTCTAGCAACGCAGAGTAAATAGCAGCGTTAGCGCCTGACCAATAGCGGGTAGTTAGCGGTTTATTCATTAGCGACATGCTCCCACTCTGCCACCCTCCTCTCCTCTCCTCCCCCCCCAAGGTGTTGATGCGGGCCCTGAGGGACTTCAACCTGCCCAAGATCGTGACCAGCGACGTGCCCATCTTCCTGGGGCTGATCAGCGACCTGTTCCCCCAGCTGGACGTGCCCAGGAAGAGAGACCCCGAGCTGGAGAACGCCGTGCGTCAGTCCGTCAGCGAGCTGCGGCTGCAGCCTGAGGAGAACTTCATCCTCAAGGTACTCCTCATGAATGTATATGTATATGTATGTATATGTATATGGAGAGAGAGAGAGAGAGACAGAGAGAGAGAGAGAGAGACTGTATGTTTATATATTTCATTATTAGGATTATGTTGTTGATATATAGTATAAAAAATTAAACAGTACTGCTTTCTGTTGAATTTAGAAAATGTACATTTCTTTCACACCACAAGATACAGGTTCCTTGTAGTCTTGTGGATGAAATGAAAATGATGTTTAAAAAAAAAAAATGTGTCAGGACTATTGGGACTCATAAAATGTACGGCGCGCCATGTTTGCCAGCCACACGTGGAACCAGAGCGTTCACACAATTGTGCGAGCGAGACGGTGTGCTCTTGAGATGTATCTACGTATATCTATCTATATATATATATCTATGTCCCATGTGAGGCATCACCATGTGAAGTGCACCATGTAAACACATGCATTTACGTGCAGGTTTTTCTTTCCCCCTGTGTGTGTGTAGGTGACGCAGCTGGAGGAGCTGTTGGCAGTCAGACACTCGGTGTTTGTCGTGGGAGGACCGGGAACAGGCAAGAGCCAGGTACGAGCCAGGGAACCTGCGAGGCAATTACAATAATCAGCCACTGCTGCTGCCGCGCTCGCCGCGTGCACCGCACTTTCGGAACGGTGCACAGCGCACTTGACAACGTGTGAATTGGGTTTGTGTGGTAAAGGCTTCGGAGCAATTGAGCACGACCCTTTTTTCTCATTCGCCACGCGGTCCGATTTCGATTACGATTCCTCTGCATTCAACAAGCCTATCATTAATATGGTTTTGTCGCGCGCCCAGCAGCACCCTGAAACACTCACCTTTATTCCACAACCCGGTGCCAGAGTGTGTCGTGTCGACCTGGGGGTTGTGACGCACACACACACACGTGTAATTGCACAAAGTGACACAAAAGCGGCAACACAATGACCCTTCCTTTTTCCAATTCAGACGGGGGTCACAATCATCCTGTCATCCTGTGCCCCCGGTGTTAATTAAAGAGGGGGTGGTTTCTCCATCAGATCCTGAAGACGCTACACAGAACCTACGCCAACATGAAGATGAAGCCGGTGTGGAGCGACATGAACCCCAAGGCGGTCACCACGGACGAGCTGTTTGGCTACCTGCACCCGGCCACCCGCGAGTGGAAGGACGGTACTGACCCGGGATGAAGATGATGATGATGATGATGATGATGATGATGGTGGTGGTGGTGATGATGATGATGAAGATGATGATGATGATGATGATGATGATGATGATGGTGGTGGTGGTGGTGGTGGTGATGATGATTGTGGTGACGATGATGATGATGATGATGGTGATGATGATGAAGATGATAATGGTGGTGATGATGATGATGATGATGATGATGATGATGATGATGACGAGGATGATGATGATGATGATGATGGTGACGACGACGACGTTGATGATGATGATGATGATGATGATGATTAAAAGGGGTATAGATTCATTCCAATAACATGACATAAACTGTTTTTGAGATCAGGTTGAGCTGCTCAACCTGATTTTGCATGAAACAGTTATATATAATTTTGCATGAAAGAGATATACATATATAAGTAATACAAAACGAAAGGGCAATCGATGAACCACAGTATTTCCATGCTGTACTGTAGCCCTTGTGCAGCATTAATCCAGCATTCCTAACCCCTGGGTTTGTGTTCACTACCCTTCTCAGGTCTGTTCTCCTCCACCATGAGGGAGATGACCTCCGTGGGCCACGACAGTCCCAAGTGGATCGTTCTGGATGGAGACATAGACCCCATGTGGATAGAGTCCCTCAACACGGTCATGGATGACAACAAGGTAGGACCTGCCAGCTTTGTGTTCTGTTTGACCTCCACTTTGACCTGCTCAGGGTTTTTATAGGATGTACTGGGTCTTTGATCTTACTTTTGTTTTGCTACTCACAGTGATTCTATAGTCATTTTATCAATCTTTGTATTCGTCTAATAATTGCACAAAATTCGGTTAAGTAGTAACTTTTAGAAACTGCTGATACACTCCTTCGGTCTCTGCCTTTAAACTACAACTCTAATGTGTGACTCACTCAGCAGCTTAGCTATGAGATGATGAAATTACGGAAAAAAATGTAATGAGAGTAAGAAAGACATACAGTAGCAGTACCTAAACAAAGTCATATATGGGTGGCAGTAGCTCAGTGGGTACAGCAGGTGGACAGAACGGGTCGTCCACTAACCGTAGGGCCGTACGGCGGTTCGATCCCCTTGATCCCCTCTTCCAAAACTGTCTGCATGTCAAAGTGTCCTTGAGCAAGACACTGAACCCTGAACCCCAACTTGCTCCCCGGGCGCTGATCATAGCAGCCCACTGCTCCTATGTACAATAGGATGGGTCAAATGCAGAGAACCAATTTCGTTCTCATATCTAAAAATCCAATGAAGACCACAAGGTCCCAGTAAATAATATATGCTACAACTAATAGCACGACGAATAGAACCTTCAAAGAAAGCTACATCTAGTTGATCATGGAGACCCCCCTGGCCCTGAAGGTGCTGACCCTGGCCAGTAACGAGCGGATCAGCCTGTCTCCGTCCATGCGGCTGCTGTTTGAGATCTCCCACCTGAGGGCCGCCACCCCGGCCACCGTGTCCCGGGCCGGGATCCTCTACGTCAACCCCCAGGACCTGGGCTGGAGCTCGTAGGACCCCCATACACTCTCTCACACACACACCCGCACGCACGCACGCACACACACACACTCACACGCAAGCACACGCACACACACACACACACACAGACACACTCATACACACACACACACGCATGCACACACACTCTCACACACACATGCGCACATGCGACGCACACACGCACACATACACACACTCACGCATATATAGACACACACACACACACGCCTGAAGGGAACCAGTGGAGAATGTGGAGACCTATATCAAGCATGTCTCAAGCTGTGGAACCATTCAAGATTCGACAAGATGTACTTTATCAACCCAAGAAAGGAAATTTGAATGTAGCACACAGGACAGATATAAGAATAAAATACGATAAAAAATTTGAACGAAATGTATACTCAAAATGTATACTCAAAATTATACATTTCGAAATATAACTGCAGAATGAAACGTAATCATTCATCGTCATAAGTAACCATTAAAGTATCATGTGATCCTCTTTGGGGGCCTGGACCAATCAGGTATGTGACAAGCTGGATCGACACCCGCAGCGCCCAATCGGAGCGCGCCAACCTGACCATCCTCTTTGACAAGTACGTGCCCTGCTGCCTGGAGCAGGTCCGCTGCAACCTGAAGACCATCACGCCCATACCAGAGAACAGCATGGTGCAGGCAAGTGGTTGTTCCTCAAGAGCCTGTTCCTCTGAGCTTCTCGTTGGCACACAGGAGTTTGGAAGCTGATGTTTCGTTCTCTGCTGTCGACAGCTTAATTCTCCTTGAGCTGGCTTATTTGAACATAAATACTGCCTGGACGAGTTAATGAAAAAAACATGTTTTTTTACTAGAGGGGGACTGCAGTAAGTTGATGCTAGACTCTGCCCTGTATCCATGGCCATATATTTTTGTAGTTGTACTAGTAGTAGTGTAATACAAGTTTAATGTAACAAACTAAATTAATTCGAATAGCTTAGTTTATGTCAGGAGTAAATGGGGCGGTAAAATGTGTGTTTGTGTGTGTGTGCGTGCGTGTGTTTGTGTGTGTGTGTGCGGGTGTGTGCGGGTGTGTGCGTGCATATGCATGTGTGTGTGTGTGCATGTGCGTGTGTGTGCGTGTGCGTGTGTGTGTGTGTGTGTGTGTGTGTACGTGCGTGCGTGCTGTGTGTGCGTGTGCGTGCTGTGTGTGTGTGTGCACACCAGACTCTGTGCTCCCTGCTGGACTGCCTGCTGATGGAGGAGAACACCCCGGCCGACTCTCCCAGGGAGCTGTACGAGATCTACTTTGTGTTCGCCTGCGTCTGGGCCTTCGGAGGAGCCTTGTTCCAG
The DNA here is from genome assembly GCA_036785325.1 of Urophycis tenuis. Taxonomy (NCBI): domain Eukaryota; kingdom Metazoa; phylum Chordata; class Actinopteri; order Gadiformes; family Phycidae; genus Urophycis; species Urophycis tenuis. The sequence continues at coordinate 9,807,321 of JAXIVH010000007.1, read as the reverse complement.
GACCACGTGAGCACCGCCACCGTGTGTGTGTGTGCGTGCATGCATGTGTGTGTGTGCGTGCGTGCATGTGTGTGTGTGTGTGCGTGCGTGCACGTGTGTGTGTGCGTGCGTGCATGTGTGTGTGTGTGTGCGTGTGTGCATGTGTGTGTGTGTGTGTGTGTCTGTGTGTGCGTGCATTAGAGTGCGGATTGGGACGGAATTTTCTGTCCAAGCCCGGCTCGCGTCTGATAGAACAGTAACCGAACCCGACCCGAGCCCTCAAATCGCGCAGATGTGATTCTAAATATTTGTCCAAACCCGACATAGCCTGTCAGGTTTGGGTCGGATATCCATCCGCTAGTGTGCATGTGTGTGTGTGTGTGTGTGTGTGTGTGTGTGCATGTGTGTGTGTGTGTGTGTGTCTGTGTGTGCGTGTGTGTGTGCGTGCCTACGTGTGTGTGTGTGTGTCTTTTTTTTCAGAGTGTATTTCACTCTTTACTTTTTACTTTGATTACTTTTACAGTACATTTTTAAAAAATAATTCATCTTTTTGCACGTATATATACGACTCAAATTGGCCCCCATTGTTACTTCGTCTTCATTCTCCCAAATGTTTTAACTGCTTCAATTTTTACGAGGGCCCCATAAAGCGTCTTTTTGATTTGATTTAAAGTTCATTTCATTTCATTTTAATGACAGAGATAGAGTGCGTGTGGTTTCGTCTGTAATTGTCTCATTTTCCACCACGTACCTCATCACCTGAGACTCGTCACAGTGTCTCTCTCTCTCTCTCTCTCCGCCAGCTCATCGACTACCGGGCCGAGTTCAGCCGCTGGTGGTCCAAGGAGATGCGGGCGGTCAAGTTCCCCTCGCAGGGCACCGTCTTCGACTACTTCATCGACTCGGAGACCAAGAAGTTCACCCCCTGGAGCGAGAGGATGCTGCCCTTTGAGCTGGAGCCGGAGGTCCCCCTGCAGGTGCAGGGGGGTCACAGTGTGGAAGAGAGTGATGGGCTCGTCCCGGGGGGGGGGGGGGTCCCGAGAAACACACCCACACCCATTTGAAACAATAGTAAAAGTCCCTAAAAGACCTAAAAGTTCAGCCACACCCACTTTCACAACCCACTTGGGCAATCCCTCCCTCCCTAATTCATAGGTTTATACATTTATACATAGGTTTATTTTTTACAGAGGTTTATATTTTACATAGGTTTATATTCTAACACTCTACTATATGTAGAGTGTCTGTCCCTTCTTTTTTCCCTGGAGTATCGTAACGAATGCAATTTCCCTCAGGGATCATTAAAGTATGTCTGTCTGTCTGTCCGTAATTCACAATGTAATAGTTGGATCAATACTGTAATCATGTAGAGCACAATACAGTGACTTGTGATACTGGTGGTGACTTGCTTGCTGTGTCGACAGCAATTAAATGTTTCACCTTCTGACAAATGTACTTATTGTAAATCGCTTTGGATAAAAGTGTCAAATGCCCTCAATTTAAATGTATATGTATATATGTATATATATGTTATACAGGAATACAAAATACATATAGAATTTCCTCATGCATGCGCATGCCTGTCTGTCTGTATGTGTATGTGTTTGTGTGTGTGTGTGTGTGTGTGTGTGTGTGTGTGTGTGTGTGTGTGTGTATATGTCTGTGTGTGTGTGTGTGTGTGTGTGTGTTTGCGTGTGTCTGCTCCCACCGTGCCCGCTGCGTGTTGTCGCACTGACACGCGTGTTACGTGTGTGTCGTCTCCAGACGGTGTTGGTCCACACGCCGGAGACCATCTGCCTCACCTTCTTCATGGACCTGCTGCTGCGGAGGGGCAAGCCCATCATGCTGGTGGGCAACGCCGGCGTGGGGAAGTCCATCCTGGTGTGGGACAAGGTCTCCAGGCTGAGGGAGGACTACGTGGTCACCAAGGTGCCCTTCAACTACTACACCACCTCCGCCATGCTGCAGCGTGAGTGTGGCCTTCACAGGGCCTTCTGGTGTCAGGTTCTGGAGAGACACGGGTCTTCTCTGCGGTGACCTTAAGAGATAAGAATGGAATTTTGGAATGGAATTTTCTTTCGTTTTTTTCAAACATTAGTTTCTGTGAATGTCAGTGCAGCAGGGGATGGTAGTGATAACATTTGTCTCTTCCCAATTTTTTTCGGTCATAGAAATGTTATTAAAAAGTGTATTTCAACGAAATGTACACAAACAACTTCTATGAGAAGTACCGCTGTATTTCTTCGGAAGCAATATATATCTAAAAAATATATCTAGATTTTTGAATCAACACTCTTGATCTCCTTCACCTCCTGGTGTATTGATCCCCTGTGCCCCCCCCCCCCCTTCAGGAGTTCTGGAGAAGTCCCTGGAGAAGAAAGCTGGGCGGAACTACGCCCCCCCTGCCGCCAAGCGGCTGATATACTTCATAGACGACCTCAACATGCCGGAGGTGGACGTGTACGGGACCGTCCAGCCTCACACGCTCATACGGCAGCACCTGGACTACCAGCACTGGTCCGACACACACACAGACACACACACACACACACACACACACACACACACGTAGTGTTTATGGTCACACACAGTGGCTGTAAGTGACTGTAGTGACACGGGCGGCCTGTGTTGTTTCGAGGGCCTCAGGTATGACAGGCAGAGGCTGGTGTTGAAGGAGATCCACAGCTGCCAGTACATCACCTGCATGAACCCCACGGCCGGGAGCTTCTCCGTCAACCCCAGACTACAGGTAGACGGGCCGAGACGGAGAGAGGGAGATAGAGAGACATAGACAGAGAGACAGAGAGAGACAGAGAGAGAGATAGAGAGACAGAGACAGAGACAGGGAGAGAGAGAGAGATGGGAGGATATGGATTATTAAAAAATAATGCTGATAGTGGAATCAATGTTTTAAATGGAAAAGGATAATATTCATATTTTATACGAGCTCAAGTATCTCAAAGATTACGATCAGTGTTAAATTAAGAATGTTGTAATAAGGTTCTGTTGAAAATCTAAAATCTCTATCCCTCCCTCTCTCCCTCCCTCCCTCCCTCCCCCTCTCCCCCCCCCCCCCCCCCCCCCCTCCCCCCCTCCCTGCCCAGAGACACTTCTCAGTGTTTGCAGTTCACTTCCCGAGCGCCGACGCACTGGCCACCATCTTCTCTAGCATCCTGTCGGCCCACTTCCTGCAGGGGGGCTTCAGCTACGGGGTCTCGCGCTCCGTGGGCAACCTCATCCAGGTAGCTCAGCTCAGTTGGGCCCTCTGCAGGTCAGGTCAACTCCGGCTGCATCACTTCCAATGACATCCAACCTAACCTTGCAAGAGTCCATCTTGCCGCGAGTTATGCACCTGTGACCCCAACAGTGTTCCAGGCCAATCAGAAGCCACTTGATCGATGATGTCATATGTGTTAGACAGTGATGGACGGAGGGTTCATCCAATCACATTCCAATTCATTTTAACTTTCAACTTTCACAACTTTTCAACTGTTTTCCAAGGACTACTAACCAACGGACCATGTGCCCCGAAGGGTTAGGTCCAGCCACCCCTAACACTTAGACTGATTCCCAACGCCTGCCCGTCCTCCAAGTCAGCTACTTCATTAATAGTCAAGTGCTTAACAGTGACAGTCTCAATGGGCTCCAGAGGCTCACGATATACGAGACCCCCACGAACCCTAAGCCTTCTAAAGGACAATATACCACTCCCAACATCCCAGAGGGACGAAACCTTGAGAAGGAAGGGCTCCAGAGCTGCAGTAGAAGTGGAATGGGGAGAAATATTATGGCAGCAATAATAGTCGGGGCATACCACGGCTTCAGACTGCTGATGTTAAAGTGCAAGTACTTTCGAAAAACGGGATAACTTAGAGCCAAGCAATTACTTTGTTTACGATAATCCTATCTCGACCCATCCGTTTTTACAGCGTCCGCTTTTCGATCCACACTTAAATCCACTTATATTAAACACCAAAAGCACGAAACTCTCATCAGCTGCCTCTCATGGACACATGGA
>JAXIVH010000007.1:9793324-9798324 GCA_036785325.1 Urophycis tenuis | reverse complement strand
AAGACCCGTGACTCCCTCCCTTAATACCGTGCGGATTTGGAAAAAAAAAGACACATTTCCTCAGTAGCTTAGTAGGAGAGCAGTGGACAGAGCGGGTCGTCCACTAACCGTAGGGTCGGCGGTTCGATCCCTTTGATCCCCCCCTCCTCCTCCAACTGTCCACATGTCAAACCCCACACATGTACTGATTGTAAGTCGCTTTGGACAAAAATCTTCTGCTGATTGCCCCCTTTACCTTTACTTCTTCATTTGTGTCTCCTTCACAATGGATGAACCCTTCATGTCTCCACAGGGGACATCCCAGACCTGTTCAGCGACGAGGACGTGGACATGATCGTTACGTCCATCGCCGCATGGAGCTGCGGGGGCTGGGGCTGCTGGACACCAGGGACAACTGCTGGAGCTTCTTCATCCAGAGGATACGGCGCCAGCTCAAGGTGCTGGGGCGCTCTGCCCCTCCCTCGCGCTGAACGGGTTCTGTCCCAAACCGGCCGCGCGTGGCACAAAGTCCGGCACTCCCCGTTTCTAAGCAAACAGGGTGACAGTGTTAGCATGTGTAAGGGACTGAATGCTTTCAGCGAGGAGGAAACAGTAGACAGAGAGAGAGAGACACAGAGAGGAGAGAGAGAGAGAGAGAGAGAGAGAGAGAGAGAGAGAGATTGACAAGACAATCAGAAGCTTAAGTAACCTTGTGCCCGCAGGCTTCCCAAGTGAACCCCATGAACTCAATTACCCCAAGCCCCCGCCCCCTTCAGCCGATTGGCTAACCCAACATGACAGCCAATTAACAGGCCCCAAGGGGCAGAGATTGCCGCGATGAGTCTGACCTTGTTAATGCTCCTCCACTTTAACTATATGTCTAATGTACCATGATATGATGGACCTCTTTATCCCCTCCCATGCATCACCCGCCGCTACGTCGTAAAGGTGGTCCTGTGCTTCTCCCCCGTGGGCTTCACACTGCGGACCCGGGCCCGGAAGTTCCCGGCGCTGGTCAACTGCACGGCCATCGACTGGTTCCACTCCTGGCCTCAGCTGGCCCTGCAGTCCGTCAGCTCCAGCTTCATCGAGAAGATTCCCGCCCTGGAGGTGAGTCTAACCTCTATGTGCAGGCTACGCCCAGCCCCTACCGCACAGCGCTGTTGAAGCTGACAATTTGTCGTCTAAATGGCCACTTTATGTGTTGTACACGTGTGTGTGTGATCAGGTGGGATTCAAGATATACTGCGGACATTGGGCATCAAACCAGTACCTTTGGCCTGGAGTCAAACACCCTAATCTAGACATTTGCACTTCTGACTCTGCTCCACCTTTTAAATCACGCCTGAAAACACACTTATTCCAAGTGGCATACTTATTACACTCTAACTCTACACTTTAACTCGTCTTGTAAGGTGTCCTTGAGTGCTTTGAAAGGTGCCTTTATATAAAATGCATTATTATTATTCCGACCCCCCCCCCCATACTGCACAAACTGTCTGTAGTATTCATAGGAATATTTGTACGGGCAAAATGTTTGACAGACAGTAAATGTGTGTGTTTGTTTTCTCTATCAGCAGATGTCCGTGCCTCTATCAGCGAGTTCATCTCCTTCGCCCATACCAGTGTCAATGAGGTAAGACCATTCACACTCACAATCACAATCACTACCATTCACACTCACAATCACAATCACTGCCATTCACACTCAGAATCACAATCACTGCCATTCACACTCTGAATCACAATCACTGCCATTCACACTCAGAATCACAATCAATGCCATTCACACTCAGAATCACAATCACTACATTCACACCTCATAATCACAATCACTACCATTCACACTCCAGAATCACAATCACTGCCATTCACACTCAGAATCACAATCAATGCCATTCACACTCAGAATCACAATCACTACCATTCACACTCACAATCACAATCACTACCATTCACACTCAGAATCACAATCACTACCATTCACACTCAGAATCACAATCACTTACCATTCACACTCACAATCACAATCACTACCATTCACACTCAGAATCACAATCACTACCATTCACACTCAGAATCACAATCACTGCCAGTCACACTCACAATCACAATCACTGCCATTCACACTCAGAATCACAATCACTACCATTACCATTCAGAATCACAATCATTACCATTCACACTCAGAATCACAATCACTGCCATTCACACTGAGAATCACAATCACTACCATTCACACTCAGAATCACAATCACTACCATTCACACTCAGAATCACAATCATTGCCATTCACACTCAGAATCACAATCACTACCATTCACACTCACAATCACTACCATTCACACTCAGAATCACAATCACCACCATTCACACTCAGAATCACAATCACTACCATTCACACTCAGAATCACAATCACTACCATTCACACTCAGAATCACAATCACTGCCATTCACACTCACATCACAATCACTGCATTCACACTCAGAATCACAATCACTACCATTACCATTCAGAATCACAATCACTACCATTCACACTCAGAATCACAATCACTGCCATTCACACTGAGAATCACAATCACTACCATTCACACTCAGAATCACAATCACTACCATTCACACTCAGAATCACAATCATTGCCATTCACACTCACTCATCATTGTATCAACAGTATAGAAACATACAGAAACACTCACCTGAGTCTGTGTGTTTTTGTCTATGGCGTGTCTCAGGTGAGCGTGAAGTACCAGCAGAACGAGAAGCACTTCAACTACACCACGCCCAAGAGCTTCCTGGAGTTCATCAAGCTGTACGGCAACGTGCTGGCCACCAAGCGCACGGAGCTCACCCAGAAGATGGAGCGTCTGGAGAACGGCCTGCTGAAGCTGCAGACCACCGCCACGCAGGTCAGAGGAGCACCGCAGCGGCCCGGGATGGCTGGAGCAGCTCCTCAGTTCCTAGCAGCTTCTCAGGCTCCAACATTTCAACTGTCTTGTGTTCTCACCTCCACCCTCTGCCTCCGCCACGTCCAGGTGGAGGACCTGAAGGCCAAGCTGGCCATTCAGGAGGTGGAGCTGTGGCACAGGAACACAGACACCGAGGCCTCATCGCTAAGATTGGCCAGCAGACCGACAAGCTGAACCAGGAGAGGGCCGTGGCCGATGAGGAGGAGCAGAGGTGAGAGAGAGAGAGAGAGAGAGAGAGAGAGAGAGAGAGAGAGAGAGAGAGAGAGAGAGTGAGGCTGTTGATAGGAAGTCTCATCATCATTGTATTAATGCATTCCTCAAGGAGCTGTATCATTTGCCCAAATAATTCAATCACATTAATCAATCACTGTTTGGAATTTCGAACACTATGAGACTAAACAAAACATTTGTTCTGGGCTAACAGTTTTAAGAAGGAGAGGAGCATGTTATCCCATGGTGATGATCTACAGCAACCTAGTGCTGCTTCTCTTGTACCTTTGTTGTGTAGTGAGTGTTATTATGAGCGTACATGAAATGGTCACACACAGCTGCATTCAGAGTAAAGTGGAACACAAACTGGTTGGGAGAGGCTGGCACAAACATCATATTGTACTCCAGTTGTCTTATTTATGACACAGTGGCAAAGTGGCATAGATTACAATGTTCATGATCGTACAAGACAAGACATGACCATCTTGACAACAAAACACAAAATGATGCCGGGCTTACAAACCCACTTTAACATATCGCACATATCACGACAACACAAACCACGCGATAACAGCCAGGCAAGCAGAACCCTGGCGAAAGCCATGACTCAGCACACCCACAACACAGCCGCCAGACAACACACACACACACACACACACAGTAACGGTCTCACTGTCTGCCTCGGCTGTGACCGCCCTGGCTCCGTGTGACCTTGGGGGCCCGCTCAAGGTGGCGGCGATCCAGGCGGAGGTGACCAAGCAGCAGCGGAGACGGAGGAGGACCTGGCCAAGGCGGAGCCGGCGCTGCAGGCCGCCAACGCCGCCCTCAACACGCTCAACAGGGTGAGGCTGAGGACCGACGGGGCGCAGATCCACGCACGCACACACACACGCATGCACAGGCACGCAGGCACGCACCACACACACATGCACGCATGCACGTACACACACATGCACGCATGCACACACACACACATACACACGCACACACACACATACACACGCACACACACACGCACACACACACGCACACGCACAGGCACGCACACACACACGCACACACACGCACACACACACACACACAGCACACACACCACACATACACATGCACGCACACACATACGCACGCACGCACGACACACACATACACATGCACGCACACACATACGCACGCTACGCACACACACCGACACACATGCATGCGCGCACGGCGCACATACACACGCACACCACACACACACACACACACACGCGCATGCACACACACACGCATTCACGCACAGCACACGCACACGCACACATACACACACACACATACACACACACGCACGCACACACACACACGCATGCACGCACGCACACGCACACATACATACACGCACACACACACACATACACATGCACGCACACACAAACACATGCACGCACACAAACGCACACACACACACACACACACTGCGGTGCACCCTGACTGGCGCCTCACTTGACCAGTGGAGCGTAGTGTGTGTGTGTGTGTGTGTGTGTATGTGTGCATGTGTGCATGTGTGTGTGCGTGTGTGTTTGTGTGTGTGTGTGTGTGTGTGTGTGTGTGTGGGGTGGGGGGGGGGGGGGGGGGGGGGGGGGGGGGGGGGGGGGGGGGGGGGGGGGGGGGGGGGGGGGGATCATTTATGTACATAAGAATCATTTATATATACAGTATGTGTGTGTAAATCTCATGAATTATGATATGTATATTTAGCACATCATATATACAGCATGTTAGGTCATCACTATTTCATGTACGAGATGCATTATGCAGTACATCTATTATGCAGTAACACTAAACGGCCTAACTTTGTCTT
>JAXIVH010000007.1:9762321-9774821 GCA_036785325.1 Urophycis tenuis | reverse complement strand
ATCATATGATCCTGTAAGGGACATCATGTAGCCGTATCTGGCACTGAAGTTAACCCATACACAGTGTAGGTTAATTCATATAGTACAGGCCTATATGAATAATACTCTGTATGAGGAATGTCATCATCATGTAACATGATAAAATCCCATTGATGAAATACCCTGTATAGCGGCATTTGCGAGTGGACTAAGCAACCGTCAGAAAGGTAATACAAATTTATTTTTTGTGTAGAGTAGGTATCACGTAGGCCTTAGGCATTGTATTGGGGGTTAGGGCCACTCAATGTCCGCGTATTGCTGGAGTAGTTTACACAGGATTACAGGATAATCCTTTTACAGTATTTAGAAAAATGAGACGCCATCTGTTTGCAATTAGCACACCGAGGGCTCCTACTGAGATATTTGGAAGACCGAGGCTAGTTTTAACCGTAAAGAGAGCGTCACCGTATATGTTTTTTAAAGCCCATAATGGTAGACCTTTTACGCGCGGACCACTAGTTGGCCAACTGAGTCACCGCGTCCTTTTACTAAGCTCTGCGACGCAGGTGCGTCTTTTACCGTGTTGAGCCATACGTCGCTACGTTCGTGTTTGGTCGACTTTGTAAGCGATTTTTTTTTAAAGAACACTGGACAATGAATATTTTTATACGCAGTGAGTGTTTCAGAAGTTGGGCCACTCCGATTGTAATATGATCACAGTTTAGAGGCATTTAAGGCATGTAAGGCGGCTAGGATCGCTTACGTCGCAACTAAACTTTGGAGACGCAATACACTGATTGGGGGGTGGCAGCAAACTAAAGTAATTAGCCCTAGTGGGTTTTAAAATGTTGTACGTTATATTGTTTCTAAAGTTTGTTTACTTTGTCTTTCAGACGGTTGTTGTAATGTGATGACGGCGACATGGTGATGACAATCAAGAAGAAGAATCAGTCAATATCGGTTTCACCAGGGATCTTCCAACACCAAACCCAATATTCATTTTAGTAGTTAGCCGCACATTGAATTTGCACCGCACTTTAAACGACCGTGTAAGGTCGGCTACATTTCACAACAGCACCTGCCCATATACCGCTGTGCTGCACAGTGACCTTGTCATCATCACTGGACTGCTCTTCCTCTACCGCACCTCGGCTCCAGATGATGCGGACGGACAGCCGGGCCGCAGCGCCTCTCCCCACAGGATCACATACAACTCTGACTTCCACACCATCAAGTGCACCTTCGACGGCACGCCTCACCCAGGCTCCAGCTGTGACTCTAGCCCCGGTGGACTCCCCGCTAGCCTGTCCGATCCCATGTTGTCCCACACAAGCACCACCACCTCCGCCGCCACCGCCACCACCACCTCCTCCACCCCCACCACCCCCACCCCCACCACCACCACCACCACCAGCAGCACCGGCAGCAGTTTGACCCGGGGTCGGATCGCTACCACCAGGGGCCCCAAAATCCGAGACAACATCTTCCTTCAGATGGACAGCCAGCAGCTCAGGCAGGACAGCGGCGGCGGCGGCGGCGGCCCCCTCTCAGGCTCCTGCTCCGCCCTGCTCCTCCTCTCCCCGCAGCCTCCCCGCCCGCAGCCCTCGCCTCTCCCGCCGTCCCGGCGCTCCCACCAGCTGGTCTCGTCGGCGGGCGCCCTGGGCAGCAGGTCCAGCCTCTCCAGCCTGGACTCCCCGGTCGTCCCCCCCTCCTCCTCCTCCTCCTCCTCCTCCGCCAGGCCGCCGGCCAAGCGGCCCGACCCGGAGATGGCGGAGATCGACCGGGCGGCGCTGGCGCAGACATTCTCGGTGGCGCGGAAGCTCTTCGAGGCCAAGGCCATGGAGCTGGGGGGGTCGCAGGGCTCCAGGCTGAGCACCTTCCGGGGCAGCAAGGAGCTGGTGAGCGACCAGGGGGAGGAGGAAGGCGGAGGGGGAGACGATGGCGGCCAGCCGGGAGACGATAAAGAACCCGCCGGAGATGCGACGGAGGACGGCCGCCCGGAGGCGGGGGAGACGGCGGAGACGGTGGCGTGGGCGAATCCCTTCGCCGACGCCGCGTCCGGAACGCAGCGGTCGGAGAACCTTCCCCCTGCCGCCGTCCCCCCCGAGACCTTTGAACCCCGCTTGACCCCGAGCGACCTCTCGACCTGCTTGACCCCGAGCGACCTCTCGACCTGCCTCGAGCGGCCGGTGAGGGCGGAGCGGGTGGACGTGAAGAACGAGTCGTCTGAGAGCGACGAGGAGGAGGAGGAGGAGGAGGTAGAGAAACGGAGGAAGGACGAGGAGCCCCTCCCGGCGATCGACGCCACAGAAAACCGCGTGGTGGAGGCGCCGCTGGAGGCCAGCGAGCCGCTGGTGGACGACGTGTTCGAGGAGCCCGGCGCCTCCGAGGCCTCCGCGTGGCGCCTGCCCACGCCGCTGCTGGCGGAACGCAGAAGGTCGGAGGGAGAAGGTCTTCAGCGGGACTTCCCTCTCGGAGGCGCCTCTGAAGGGCAGAGCGAGTCTGACATCACGGGGGGAGACAAGTACCGGCAGGCAGAGGTGGAGCAGCAGCAGCAGCAGCAGCAGCAGCGCACCGATAAGGAACGGGGAGAGACCGGGGGAGAAGACACGCCACCCAGCACGGGAAAGGAACGGGCCGTCGGCGGGAACGCCATGCCGGACGCCGAGACGGACCGAGGGGGGATGGAGCCGGAGACGGGGGAGGGGTGCGACGGGGAAGACGTCTCGCGGAGGGAGGATGAGGAGACGGACGGAGAGGCGGGCGGGGAAGGTGCGGAGATGACGGATGATGGACAGAGGGAGACCGCGGGCGAAGATCAGACGCACGCCGACCCACATGGGCAGAGTTCTGAGGCCGAGCCCGGGGAGAGCCCGCGCGCGGCGGTCCAGAATGGTGACCAAACGGCGGCGGCGGCCGTGCCGGTCCAGGGGATCGAGAACCAGGCTTTCGCCGACGACCAGGAGAGAGACGCGGACGCGCGGTCAAAGTCCCCGAGGCCAGAGGACCCACCAGGGGCTGCGGGTCCAGAGGGAGGGCCGCCGCGCTACCAGGAGATCCCCGGTCTCCCCGAGTTCACCGACCCGGAGGAAACGGCGATCAGGGAACAACGTACGGCGAAGGTCGGGAAGCGCAGCGTCCACTTCTCCACGGCGCCCATCAGGGTAAGAAAATGAAACCTTGGGAACATGAATGCAAAAAAAAAATGTTGAAGGCAGCCCAGCATGCGACTTGTTCCACTTTAGAGATGTGCTCGGAGCTTCTCTCTCTCGGTTCCTGCTGGTGTCCCAGTCTTGAGTTGTTGTTAGCCCAGAGCTAGGGTTTTTTTTTTTTTTTTTGTGTGTGTGGAGCATGCCAGGCAAGATCCCACTTGCTTGCGCGACTGCACCTACAGCACCGTAAAAAAAAGTACACTGCACATTCTTGGGTTCAGCGTTTCTTTTGTGAGGAGGGCATTCTTCGCTCACAAAGACGCGTTTGAGTTGCCTCTTTGTGTGAGTGTCTGTGTTTGTGAATCGCCCCGTAGTAAACGGGAGGGCGGGTGGCAGGAGAGTGGCAAACATGCACTCGCTGCGTTATCTCACTCACTCACTCCTAGTCTATCGCCCACCGGAGGACCTGCCAACATAAACAGTTGCTCGTCTTGTTGTGTCAATAGCTGCAGATGGCCTGTCCTCGCCGGCTGCTCGGATTGTCTCTCTCTCTCTCTCTCTCTCTCTCTCTCTCTCTCTCTCTCTCTCTCTCTCTCTCTCTCTCTCTCTCTGTCTCTCTCTGTCTCTCTCTGTCTCTCTCTCTCTCTCTCTCTCTCTCCTCTCTCTCTTATATATATATATATGCGCGTGCATACACACAAAGAGCCCTAGCTGTCAGGAGGTTCTTTTTGTGGAAAAGATCATAAAGGGCTTAATTCTTATTTAGTGGAGTGCTTAGTGTGTTTGACTCCCAGGCTCCATCGTCCCTTCACTCTCCCAAGATGGCCGACCCCCTACCGGCTGGATAAGCTACATGTATTTGTACGTCATGTCAGGAGGCCCGCGTGTTGAACCCGTGTCCGTCCCCCCCCCCCCGGCAGGTGTACAACACGTACTCCAACCAGACGTACGACCGGCGCAACGACAGCATCGATCCGGTGTCCGCGTCGGCCGAATACGAGCTGGAGAAGCGCGTGGACAAGATGGACGTCTTCCCTGTGGAAATAGAGAAAGGTCCGTTTTCTGTGTTGCCGTGGTGACGAATTCTATATGGGCCATTTGGTGGATGTTTTTTTTAAAACATTTTTGGTTTGTTTTTGGTTTTTTCCCCCCTAACCTCGGCCGGTGTTGAAGCCAGGCTCTACAAGTGGAACCCGAGCCTGGGGCTTCTATTCTTTATGCTATTCCTGGCCTGTTTGATTGCATCCTTGACAATAATCCTATCTCTACACGTTCTCCCACTGAGGCCGCGTGACATTAATGTCCCACATGTAATCCCGCGCTCCACCGTCTGAAGGTTGCAAACGCAGTTTCTCCCGTCATTAACTTCTCCTCACCTGGGAGATAAAAAAGTCCCACATCTAATCACCGCGCGATTGGAAACTAGTCGGTGAAGTAATGAGCCACGCCTCTAGCTCTTCTGGAGCTTCTCTCCGTTGGTAAAGGGTAAAGGGGGGGCATTTAGCGGACGCTTTCGTCCAAAGCGACTTACAATCACTACATTTGTGGGGTTCGACATTGGGGGGCTGGAGAGTTGGAGGAGATAGGGGGATCAAGGGGATCAAACCGCCGACCCTACGGTTAGTGGACGACCCGCTCTGTCCACCCGCTCTACCCACTGAGCTACTGCAGTGGATTGCCAGTCGTCTCTGTCAGGTCTTGGCCCAGGTGCTCACCTCTCTCTCTCTCTCTCTCTCTCTCTCTCTCTCTCTGCCCCCCCCCCCCTCCAGGAGAGGACGGCCTTGGGATCAGCATCATCGGGATGGGCGTGGGGGCCGACCAGGGCCTGGAGAAGTTGGGGATCTTCGTGAAGAGCGTGACCGAGGGCGGGGCGACGCAGAGAGACGGACGGTGCGGGTTCACAGCCCTGTGGTCCTCTGGTACCCAAGGGGGAAATAAAGCGATGCATTTCCAATACAGTTTTTAAAGTATTGATGTTATGGTCGTTGCATGTGTTCAGCATTTGCGTGAACGACCAAATCGTGGAGGTGGACGGCGTCAGTCTGGTGGGAGTGTCCCAGATGTTTGCTGCTACGGTTCTCAAGAACACATCTGGCCTGGTGAAGTGAGTGGACTTCCAGTGCTGTTGAGTCCTTTTTTGACATTTTTGACATTTGCATCACGTGTGCCATATTTGTGTCCGACTGCGATGACCCCCTTTTTAATGTGACTTTTTTTCTTTTCTTTTTTCTTAGGTTTCAGATTGGCCGAGAGAGGAACGGGGTGGAGAGCGAGGTGGCGCGACTGATCAATGAGAGTCTGGAAATGGAGCGATCCTCCAGAGAGGTGTGTGTGTGTGTGTGTGTGTGCCTCACAGCAGGGGGGCTTTACCACGGGAGACTCTGTTTGTTGACATGACTCTGTGTCTGTCCGTCTGTCTGTCCCACAGAGGGACGACGACATGTCCGAGAACAGCCTGGCGGACGAGGAAGAGGAGGAGGACGACGATGAGGAAAACGACGTGTCCGCGCTCAGCGGTCTGGACAGTCACCAGCTCTGCATCAAATACCAGCAGGTGGCCGCAGAAGCACGTCGCGGCCGAAATGACCAAAACAGCAGCAGAGCAGCATGCATCACTTGTAACACTCTCGCTGAACACTTGTACACTGTATCGCTGAGATGGTAATGCACTTTAGTTTGGCGGCATGGTGCCACTCTTTCATGCCCCCCCCCCTGCTGTGGGGGCAACGGGGAGCATCATGCAATCCCCCCCACATGCGGTTATACTCGGATATCTCAACCCCATTGGCTAGGTTACATACAATACAGAGCAGAACCGAAAGCATGTGTAGACTGGGGTAGTGGATGGCGTGTAATCCAACTCAGCGCACTGAACCTGCTGAGGTGTGCGTGCGTGTGTGTGTGTCTGTGTGTGTGCGTGCGTGTGTGTGTGTGTGTGTGAAGGACTTATATTGACCGCCTATCCGCGTCCGTGCATTTGATTAGACCGCGTTAGCCGTCAGCTGATGGGAGGCGCGTGACTCGCTACCCTGTCAGAACCGATTACGGCCGTTAAAGGCCAAGCCGTGGTACCGCGTTCCCCAAATTGAGGCAAAGGAAGCTTTGCCCCCCTGCACCCGCCTTATCTAATGAACCAAAATAATTTACTTTTCATTATATTTGCACAACAAATGGATTTTCTCCCGCGAACCACACAGTTCACCCCCTGCTTTGTCGGGACCGTTGTAAATCACTCTCTCACTCTGAGAGTCCCGTCGCATCTTTCCACACGTGTGTCCTCCACATCTGACTGAGTTCCACTTTCCTTCCAGCTCCACTCAAAGTGTCAAGGCAAAGCGGCCCGGCTGCGACGCGCCCGGGAGAAGGTAGGTCGGACCCCCGGACGCCGCCGCCCCCGCCCGCCCCCCCCCCCACACACGCGCTCCCGAGTTTAGAACGCCGTCTGACCCAGTTAGCTCTGTGCGGGGGGGGGGGGGAGAGGACGCTTTCCGCCCCGCCGCCCCCATCGAGGTGAACTTGGTTCTGACACAACTGGGTTCTGGCGGGGGGTAGAGCCGAGACCCCGGCTTTCTCTCTCTCTCTCTCTCTCTCTCTCACACTCACTCTCTCACACACACACACCCCCGTCTCTGTCAGGGCACTGTGGGACACCTCCAGCTGTGAGGCGGGTCTATTGTGGCTGACCCAGCTCGTAGCCACCGCTCCCCGAAAGAGGAGATTTGCTTGGGGGAGGGGGGGTTGTGTGATTTGGCCATTGCCTGTCATGGAGCCAAAGCGAGGCGTTTGACCGCCAGCCAAAAGGTTCTGGGTTCAAACCCTGAATGTGTCCAGCTCACCTGTAGGCGTGGAGTCACCTGTCAGGTGAGGTGACACAGTAGGAGTCGAAGGCCCTCCGATGAAGGCTTTTGCGGTGTCATGAATGTCACACAGTGGGTGTCAGTGGCCACACGGTTTGCAACGCTAGAAAATAATGACCACTTATCGGCAAAGGGGGCAGTGAGGGAGTGTTTACTCCGAGTCACATCGGATGAGCGTCTCGCTACAAAATGAGTATTTTCTGATGCATGTTGTGATGCCTCCCTGTCCCTCCTCAGTTGAAGGAGTTCGGGGAGCAGCAGGCAGAGTGGGAGAGCCAGAGGATGGAGTTGGAGCAAAGGGTGGAGGACGGAGAGGATAAAGGCCAGAAACTAGAGAAGTATGGTCTAGAGTGGCTGCAGCATGTCCCACAATGCTAGGTTTTTGGCTAAGGCTAATTATGGCGTACCGTCATGCAAAGTTGGATGATGTTGATGATTGTTGTTGATGGTTATGGTGATTTGATCAACGTTAAGAGACTCCACCGTCCCTCTCAGGTATTGGCAAGAAGCTCAAACCCTGTGCAGGGTTGTGAGCCAGCGATTGGCTGACGCGCAGAGCCAATCGGAGACTCTGGAGATCAAATACAGCAAGGCCAAGAGACTCGTCAGAGAATACCAGAGCAGGTGAATATCAAATCTAATTAACTTGATTTTTTTTGTTGCACCGTGTGGTCATTTGAAGACCGGATATACACGCGTATACATATATGTGAGTAAGTCTAATATTGAGTCATATTTTCTCGAACCTTTTGATTTGATCAGAAGTTTCATTCCAAATCTCGTTTGCAAGAGAGCCCTGAAACGATGACATAATGTCTCAAACCAGACGATGATGGAGACTCCAATTCACAAATGTTGCCAGTTATTCAGAAGCAACTTTTGAAAGTCCCTCAGAGTGATGAATGTTTGGAGTCCAGCCACACGCATCACAAAAAATGCCCACCATCACTCCCAACTCATCAAAGCACTGCGCGTACTTTAGCATGAGCCAACGAAACATCCCCCTACATTATTTCTATTAATACATATGATATTATAAAGGCTGGAGGAGGGGGAGAAGAGGGAGGCGGCCCTGAAGCAGGAGATGGAGAAGGAGAGAAGGCACAGAGAGAGTGTGGAGCGGCTGCAGGCCCAGGTGAGCTGATTGGTCCCAACATGTCGGGGCGATGAGAGGAGTTGCTCTGGAGTTTTCTCACCAAAAAACATGGCCGCCTGCCCTCAGCTGCCGCAGCCGGAGAACGGCCAGGCGGCTTCGGAGAAGAAGGCCCCGTCCCTGGATCCTTCGGCCACAGGTACGGTCGGGTAGCCGGTTGTCTCCATGGCGTTAGTCGTTGGTTCCTGGGCATTGGAGGCTATAGCCCCGCGATCCTTTGGGAATAGCCCCGGATCGCTGTGCCGTCAAATGAAAAATAAAAAAATATATAATGATGAACATCAGTGGCAAAGCTAGACCTTTTTTGGATGGGCTCAAGCCCACCCAAAACTTGCCCTAGCCCACCCTATCTTTTCATCCTCAAATCTAATATTCTACCGTCTAGACTGTTAAGAAATATATAATATCTTGGATTGATAGATAGATAGCTTTACCCCACCAGAATACATTTAGGATCTTCACCAGGTCACCATTCAATGCAGCAGAATGCAGGAAATCACATCTACGATATTCAAAGGCTCTTCATAGGCCGACCATCCAGTTAGCACGTACATTTTTCAAAGGAAGCGATGCACGACGGTGAACGCTAGATGATTAACATACGCGTAACACATTGACTTCACACATTAGCATGTGTCACATCCACATGTAGTCCTTTTTTTTTTTTTTAATCATTTTTTGTAGGGAAATATTAATTTCATCCAGTGTGTCCCAGTGGAGACTTTCTTCTGCTGTATTCTGTTACCGTGTGTGCGTGTGCGTGTGCGTGTGTGTGTGCGTGTGTGTGTGTGTGTGTGCGCGCGCGTCTCAGGTTCAGACTGGTGTATCCCTGACACGGGCCGTCTGGACTCCAGCGCGCTGCGGGCCAAAGCCCAGCTGGCCCAGAAGGCCAAGCGCCACCCGCCCTCGCGGGACAAACTCCGCGAGAGCTTCAAGCAGCAGCAGCAGCAGCAGCAGCAGGCGGGCCCCGAACCCTCCCAAGGAGCCGACGTTCCTCTGCCAACGCACCGGGAGACCGGCGCTCGCCGCTCCCTGCCCTCCGAGCAGGAGCGGGACGCCGCCAAGCTCCACGACAGCCAATCGCTGCCCGCGCTCGCCACCGCCGCCGCCACCAGGGCGGGGCCGAGGGGCGGCAGGGGAGCCCTGACCAGCGCCTCCTCCGTCTCGGCCCTGGGTCCGCCGGCCTCGGCCTCCACCCTCACGCCCGGCGCCCGCGTCTCGGAGGGCTTCACCCCGCCCTCCTCCTCCTCCTCCTCCAAGTCCTCGGCCCGGAAGTCCAAGCGCAAGTTCCCCGACTTCAGGTAGGGACGTCGAGCAGAAACTAGCGCATTTATTATTATTATATATTATATTTGGGGGCAGCCGCGGCCTACTGGTTAGGGCTTCGGACTTGTAACCGGAGGGTTGCCGGTTCGAACCCCGACCAGTACGAACTGCCTGTGAGCAAGGCACCTAACCCCTCACTGCTCCCCAAGCGCCGCTGTTGGCAGCTCACTGCCTCGGGATTAGTGTGCTTCACCTCACTGTGTGCCTCACCATCACTGTGTGCTGAGTGTATTCCACTAATTCACAATTGGGTTAAAAGCAGAGACCAAATTTCCCTCACTGGATCAAAAGAGTGATTCTTCTTCTTTCTTCTTCTTCTATTATTATTAATTATATTATTATATTATTTTTTATATGAACTAAACTTTTCCAAAGTTTAACATGTCAGTTATGGCTACCTGCGTGTGTATGGCTCCATATCAGGCCAATGGTTATAGAGCTTGATATTCAGCATGGTGATGACTGCACTAGACTCGCGTATCGACACAAATCAACACGTTCTGGTGGTTATTTTGTCTCTCCCGTCGGGGGGGGGGGGGGGGGGGGCGTGGCCTCCCGGTGGGCCCTCCCTCACACCTCCTGCCGTCTGCTCCTCCTCCTTCTCCTCCTCCTCCTCCTCCTCCTCCTGCAGTGTCCTCCGGAAGTCCCTGAGCAGGAAGAGTGTGAAGATCATGACGAGGTCATCAGATAAACGGTACGGTTGGTGTCTGGAGCAGCTCTCCTCCGTCAGCGGGTGGTGGATGTGTTGACGCCAACTCATTTCAGTCGGAGGCGGTCTCCGTCCGTGTGAAAGGTGTCTTCTTTCCAGTGAACGTAGAGTTTGGCAACGCACACCCCGACTCCCGACGCGGGATAACGGCGGCGGACATTTTTTTTCTTCTTTTTTTTTACCGCAGGCTATTTTTAGAATTGTGAATGTTGACCCACTTAGGCGACACGACTTCAATCATTCACGTTTCTTTCATAGTCAAAGTGTCTGAGCACAGAGCCGCGGTTCTTCGAACGAAGACAAAAGAGCAGCCGTTTGCTGCCTATTGTCACATTTTATCACAAAGACATGAACGGCAGCGGGGGGGCATGAACGCGCTCTGTGTGTGCACACACACACACACAGAGCGCGATGGTCCCGAGTGGTCTCCTCATGGACCCCCCACTTGCGGTACACCCGAGCCCACGTTGTTTTTGGTCATGTTGATCGCCTGCCTTTCAGCTCCAACCGGGGCGGTTCCTACGGCGACCTGGTGGACCAGCCCCGGGGCGTGTCGCCCACGGGCTCGGTGACCTCCATGCCCTCCTGCCTGCCCTTCCCCTGGTTCGGGGAGCGGGGGCGGGAGAAGGGGGGCCCGGGGGGCCTGGGGCAGCAGCAGGAGGAGGAGGAGGAAGAGGAGGAGGTGGTCCGGGAGAGACTCCGCTCCGTGTCCAGCAGCAGTCTGCCCTACCTGACCACCACTGGGAGGAGGGATCAGGTGAGGGGGGGGCGGGGCATAGTGGCCACGTGTAGCAGGGCTGAACAAGCACGCGGTTGCCGGTGCAATATCCTCAGAACAGCGATGGCTCGTCTACCTCTCTACCCCCCCTTCGGATCGGGAAATAGCATAATTCATATTTAAGTGCAGCACAGGTAGAGGGTGGTACACATGCATGTAACACACGTGTGTGTGTGTGTGTGTGCGTGTGCGTGCGTGCGTGTGTGTGGTGTAGGGCGTAGTCTCTACGGTAGGCACCTGCAGCTTGGCCGACCTTGTATCCGACCACTCCTTCACTGGATACTCTCACAATATCACCTTTTCCTCCACCGAGGTGAGTCTGTCTCACCCCTTCGTCCCCTTGTAGACCACCACCCTCCTTCCCTTCCCTTCCTTCCTTCCTTCCTTACCTGACCTGCCCACACCCGGAGGGGGAACGGCATCACATTGTGAGTGCTGTTCTGATTCCAGACGCTGGAAAATGACCCGGCCCCGGCGCACAACAACAACCAATGGCAGAGCCGCCCGCTGTTGGAGTGGACCAACCAGCAGGTGTGTCTGTGGTTGATTGGCATGAACATGGACCAATACGCTGCCGAGTTCACCGCCAAGGGGGTGGACGGAGAGCAGCTGCTGGGCCTGGACAGCGAGAAGCTCAAGGTTTGATATATTTTTAGTACTTGTACTTGTTTTTTCATCACATCTGAGTGTATTTGATGTTATTTTCGGTTGGAGGGTTGATTCATGTTTTTGGAGTCTGACAGATGAACAAACTATGAATATACATTGTAGTTCTATGTATTGGCTAGCACCTGTTCCTGTTGTTGTTGTTGTTGTTTTTTGACATGTATTCGATGGCGCCGCAGGCCCTGGGCGTGTGCAGTCAAAGCGACCGCACGGCGCTGAAGAAGAAGCTGAAGGAGATGAGGAAGAGCGAGGAGAAGAGCCAGAAGGAGAGGGACAAGAGGCTGAGGGAGGACCGGGAGAAGGAGAACAAGCCCGCGGAGAGGGAGGCACCGGCGCCGGACAAGGAGAAGTCCACGCAGAGCGGCAGGAGCGTGAGAACCGAGTCGCTGCTGTGAGGAGCACCCGGTCGGGGTTCTGAGCACCCGGTCGGGGTTCTGAGGACCCGGTCGGGTTCTGAGCACCCGGTGGGGTTCTGAGGACCGGGTCGGGTTCTGAGCACCGCTGGGCAGTAGAGGAGCTCACGGTTCCACTCCCAGAGGGATGTATTCTCCCCACCAGCAGGTCGATGGTGCGTCTCCACACACGCGCATACATGCACACACGCACGCACGCACACACTCTCATGCAAACACACACATACACGCTCATATGGGAACATGCAGACACACACACGCACGCACGTACGCACACACACACTCATGCAAACACACTCGTATTCAAACACTCACATACACTCTCATATGGGAACACACACTCATATGCGAACAGGCAGACACACACACACACACACACTCGTATGCAAACACACTCATATGCATCACACAGACACACACTCACTCATATGCAACACGCAGACACACACACACACACACACTGGTCC
>JAXIVH010000007.1:9747321-9752321 GCA_036785325.1 Urophycis tenuis | reverse complement strand
GGTGGCATGCCGTGGTCATCTTCTGTTTCAGTACGGGTACCTTTGTTAAGATATTGTACCTTGACCGCTTTTTTTTTTTTTTTTTTTGCGTCCGTACATGTTTGTATACTAGCAATGGTTGAGCTAGCAATTGAAAATGCTTGAAACTTGTTCTGGTGACTTTTTTACTGTATTAGCAGAAGTGTTTGACCTTCTTCTGACAAATGTACTTTTTATAAGTCGTTTTGGATAAAAGCGTCTGCTAAATTCCCTGAATGTGTAAAATGTGAATGTGCGTTGTGCGCCCGGGGGAAACAAAGCGCTCAGAGAGAGACAGTTGAGGTGGGCAGGTGCAGCTCGGGTGTCAAAGGTCGACTTACACAGTTTAGGGTTGTAGTTGGCAGCACTGGCTGTGTAGCTGAGGCACGCCTTCACCTTTAAACTGGGGACACACATTGGGTGATGGGAGCCATCGTCAGCCATGTTTCAGTCAACTCACTGTCACTGCTCAGACCCAAGCCATGAAACACAAATAGGAACGTAGAATCCCCCCCCCCCCCCCCCCCCCAAAAAAAACAAAACAAAACAATGGGCCACCAGAATCAAACACGTTTACCATGAATGTAAAAGTTAGATTCACACCAGATATTGCTGCCGCAGTTCTTCTTGGTGAGGTCCAGCTCTTTTGGTTCTATGGTGACAACCTTCCTGATATCAACAACTGGACGGGCTCTGGAAGGACAAGAAGAAGAAGAAGAAGAAGAAGAAGAAGAATTACTCTTTTGATCCCGTGAGGGAAATTTGGTCTCTCTCGTGAATTAGTGGAAAATAGTGGAAATACATTCAGCACACAGTGATGGTGAGGCACACAGTGAGGTGAAGCACACACTAATCCCGAGGCAGTGAGCTGCCAACAGCGGCGCTCGGGGAGCAGTGAGGGGTTAGGTGCCTTGCTCACAGGCACTTCAGCCGTTCGTACTGGTCGGGGTTCGAACCGGCCACCCATCCGGTTACAAGTCCGAAGCCCTAACCAGTAGGCAAGAGAGGCCCTCACTCACATGCCTTCGGGTTACGACCGGCGAAATCAGGCGTTTAAGAACCCCGGGGGCCTTTTCGGCTGGGAGTCAAATCGTAGCAGCAACATATATCGTGGTGGCACTGGCGCCGTCGACCGGACCCACCTGTAGACGAACACAGAGTCGGACAGGGAGCCCACGGCCAGGTCGGGGTAGTCGTTCATGTCCAGGTCCATGTTCCCCGCCAGAGAGTAGCCGAATTGCCTGGTGTTCAGAGGCTTGCCCGTCAGCACCTGACACCGACAAGGATGATGACGCCTTATGAGTGAGAGGTCTAATAAGATGTGCTTAAGTAATCCAGGACATTCAAATAATAATATCAAAAGGATATTGTACGTGAATATTGATTCAATATACAAGATTTTTCATGTAAAATTACATAATAAAACTCGTCTATTAACAGCTCTTGTCTGTCTTTTAAGCCTGATCATTTGTATTATAGCAGTGTTCTACCATATTTATAGATCATTTTACTGTTTTTACGGGTGTAAATATCCATCATTAAACAGTAAAGATTTAAAAAAAAAAAAAAAAAAAATGTGTAAAATGAAACCTATAAACCGTATTTGAATTACGGTAAAATGCAGTTTTTTTCACAGTACAGATATTTACCGTTATTTTGCATTAATTTTTGGGCACCCTAGCTGCCGAAATATCACCGTTTCTCTACAGTTTTTTTTTTTTTTACAGTTAAATAATTACTGATAAATAATTGAAAATATCTATTTTATGATTAATGTGTGCGTGCACTTATTTACATATTTATATTTGGTCATTTAGAGTTATGGTGACGATGATGAGGAACACAAGGAAGAAGGAGAAGGTATGAGGAGACCTGCGAGGCCTTCTTGGAGCCAATGCCCACTGGTGAGCCGTGGTAGATGTAGACCATCCCTGCTCCTTCGTCGTCGTAGGGAGCCCCCACCGCAAAATCTGATCCGCAAGACAAGATGGATGACGGTCCTGGTGACTAACGGGAACCACAATGGCTGCGATTCATTCCAGTCCAGAGGAGAGAAACAGGGTGGTGTTCCGATATCCATACTTTATGAGTACACTTAAACGTAGTACACTATCCATACTCACTAAGTACGCAGATTTTCAGATGTAAGTGTTGTTCCAAATGTTGCACATACCAGAAATTACTATCAGCTGTGTGGCCGCGTCACCCGCCAAACACACCTGAATCCATTACGGCCACTGACGTCTAGCCATTTTAGAACTGAGCGCGGCTCAGCCTGGCTCCGCCTGTTATACTATGTAGCTAAAATGGCTGCCGTTGAGTATGGATAGTGTACACCGATGCATACTATGCATACTAACCATTTTGAGGGCAACATCTGGGTCCTTTGAGTACACTTCTTTTTGCCGCGATCGTAATCGGAACACCCTACATACTCAAACTAAGTATAGTAAGTACGGTAAGTATGGATATCGGAACACGGCCCAGGAGAGGGAGGGGGGGTGGCTCTCATCAGGGGGCCAATCAGAAGGCAGGTGGCAGGTCACCATCTCGCCGTCGCCTTCCCCTTTAAAATATGGCTGAAACACCACGACGGCACATAAAAAAACATGGAACATGGACTAAAAGTGGTCCGGGCTGGAAGGAACGATTCAGCCAAATTGTTTACAAATATTAGCCTGGCTGACGCGTCCAAATCTCGATGAGATGGTGGTCTGGGAACTAGGTGTGCATTTTCTCGTATTTGAGGCGTGGTTTACGAATGCCTAGAGCCGTTTATTGGGCGCTACGAATGTCTATCAAATGGCGTCTGGTTCTTCACATGCTGCTTTGCGCGCGATTCATAGCCAATTGTATCACTTATACCAGATGGCGTATGTAGAGCGACAGAAATTCGACAAGGAAGAAGAAGACGCTTTACTGTGTATGAGAAGACGATGGCGTTTAACGATTATTGTCGTTTGTGCAAAGTTAATATGAGGGTAGAAGGCATATACGGTCACTCTGCAGACCTATAATGTACATGTTGGATTAACACGCTACAAGCTTCGGTGTCGCGCATAGACGTCGTCATCGTCTTGCTGCCCCCCCCGTTCTGTGATTCCCTAACTCAGGCAAAAATAAGGGCGGTGGTTTCCAGGCTGTCTTTGCAGTGAGAATGAAATCGCGCGCAAAGCAGCATGGGAATTCCCAGGCTAAACAAATATCTTGAATCGCATAAACTTTGCACCCCGGACTGCCAACCGACACAAGAGCCTGTATCCTCCTCTCCTTTTGACGGTAATCGATAAAAGACCAGAGACACAAACGCAGCGACCATCCCAACAGTCACCGGTCCCCTCCCTCCCTCCTCCCCCCGTTACCAGGGTACAGGTCCTGATTGATGTCTCCCAGGTTCTCCACGGCCAATCCGAACATGGAGTTCTCCGGCCCGTCGATCCGGGTGGGCGTGACCGTTTTCCAGGCCCCGCCTTTGTTGACGTAGACGTAGACCGCGCCCCCGATCTTCCCGTCCTTCTCAAAGTACTGCGGCGCGCCCACGACGATGTCGTCCCAGCTGAGAGAGGAGACAACACGACTCTGTTCGTCACACAGTCTAGCTATATGACTGAATTTGCGTGCAATACAATAAATACATGCGGAAATATATTGATGTGTACAATATCAAAAGTAGTAGCGATGTAAATATAAAAGTAGGTTAAACATAACAGACTGTTGAGGTAGTCTTTATTATTAATTATTTATTATTATATATATGTGTACAGTATACTACATGTTATTGACCCATGTAAATGTGAATCTAACTTGTCTCAGTCACTAAAACAAGCAAAGGACTTAAATGACAAGAAATGTACTTTTATGCTCGTTTGTATTTCATTCCAGGGAATTTTGCAACCTTTCCAGTTCAATTTCATTAAATGATGAACAATGAACAACTTTCTATGTCATTCTACGTCACATGACTCCAACACTCTTATTTAGTCATACTTTATTTTAAAACAATTAACTAAAACAACTTAACAACCATCTGTATTCAACAAAACACAGAAGGTCTTTATTTCCCCTTCAACGAATGCTTATTGTTTTCATCACACATTTGAGTGCAACTGGCAGTTTTCTTGGTTCAAAATAGCCCGTTAGGCACCCCACTAAGGCCCTTTGTCTGTGCATGTGTGTGTGCGTGCGTGCGTGCGCGCACGTGTGCGCGTGTGCTCGTGCACATGGATCTGTGTGCATGTGCACTTGGATGTGTGCGCTAGAGTGTGCGGATCGGGCCGGAATGTTCTGTCCGAGCCCGGCGGCGCATCCCACAGAACAGTAACCGAACCCGACCCGAGCCCGACGGGCATCAAGCTTTTTATGTCCGAACCCGACACAGTTAAAGTCTTTTTTTTTTTCATACTAATGACACATTTACACCTGTGTTTATGAAAGCCCGCCTTTATTAAGCAAGGCATTTGGTAATGTGTCATGTGTAATGTGACAATAATGTCAACAAACAGATGAGCGCAACATGTCGTGGATAACGCACGAATAAATTAAAAATGTTCAAATCATGCAGACGTGACCCGAGCCCGACCCGAACCCGAGCATCATTTCTAAACATTGGTCCGAACCCGAACCCGGCCTATCAGGTCCCGTGGAGTCCTGTCTGGCTCGGGTGGGGCTCAGGTCGGGTATATCCATCCTTTAGAGTGTCCGTGCACTAGAGTCTCCTCCCCCTCTTTGGTTTCCCCCCCCCCTACACACCCGTCCTTGTTGAGGTCCAGCACGGTCAGGTCGTAGCCGAAGGAGGAGGCCAGGCCCTCGCCCTCCAGGGTGAACTCGGCCAGCAGGCTCCTGGTGGTCTCGTCTCCTTTCTTCATCAGCAGCACGGCGCCACTGTGGTTGGCCCGCGGCGCCCCCGCCACCACCGTCAGCCGGTTCTTCTCCACCAGCGCCATGCCCGAGTCCAGGGAGAAACCTGGTGGGGGGGGGGGGCG
>JAXIVH010000007.1:9716497-9738997 GCA_036785325.1 Urophycis tenuis | reverse complement strand
AGTAAACCAAACTAATCATTCTCTAGGTTTATCTTGGTGTATCATCGTCACTGTCGTTGAGCAGTTGGTTGCCAGGCAGACCCCCTGACCCCTCCCCCACTCCCCCTCCGGTTGACCCCCCCCTGTGTTGTGTGTCCCCCCCCCCCCCCCCCCCTCTTTGCAGCAAATCTGCGTTCCGAAGGCCGACGAGTGGAGCCGCTTTGTGCGGACGCTGGCCGAGATCAACGAGAACCGCGAGGAGGCCGAGGAACTGGCCGCCTAATGGCCCCCCTCGCCCCACGCCGGCACCCGCCTCCACCCA
The DNA here is from genome assembly GCA_036785325.1 of Urophycis tenuis. NCBI lineage: Eukaryota > Metazoa > Chordata > Actinopteri > Gadiformes > Phycidae > Urophycis > Urophycis tenuis. Next base: position 9,738,696 of record JAXIVH010000007.1, on the reverse strand, counting down.
CACACACACACGGCGCCCCCATTCCGCTGCAGTGCTGCCTGCTGGCCCCGCCCCCCCCCCCCCCCCCATCTGGGGCACCCCCTCTAGCTTCCAGCCTCCATCTTCACCACTGACTTATTAAAACACTAACCGATCCGACGGCCCGGTTGAGCCCAGGCGCCGCGGACCCCCGAGCTAGAACGACCAGAGACAGACAGATGGACGCGCTCCACCCCAGAATAGGATTTAGGTCGATGTTTTGTTTTTTTATTTATGATTTTTTTTGTGGGGTGTTTTGGGTAGGCGGAACGGTTAGCAGTGGGAGGTTTTTTTGGAATGTGCGGACGTTGGTGTCGGTTTGGTATTTTTTTTAACGGGACGGTTCAAAATGGCGGCCGATGCGAAGGCTCCAACGGTTTGCGGTAGTTGGGGCAGCGTTACGTGTAGGAGAGAGAGACGGGGTCGGTTCTGTCGGTTCTGTCTGTCCTGTTGGTTCTAGCTCCGTCCCCGGCGTCCTCGGAGACTTCAGCTTGGGCGACGATGCGTTCTCTTTGAAAAAAAAACAAAAACAACAAAAAAAAAAACAACCTCAACCTTCTCAAAGCTCCTTCTTTTTAAGATATGCAAAACCTTTGTACTCGCACCTTTTTATTACCATTTGAGTGTTTTTACATGTTTTAATATTTCGCTGTAGGTCTTCACCACCTCGTGGCGGAGGACTTTGCACGTGCGTGTCGACGGCAGTGAGAGTGCGTACCACACTAGCTAACATATCTCTGCTGTGCAGCACTTGGCAGCGTCGCTTCGAGAAGGTTGTGACTTCCTTACACTCACACTCTGGCCTGCGTCATATATTTTTGGGTTTTCATCACTATATTTAATATTTATTCTGCCTTTTTTTTGTGGTTGTTATTATTATCGTTTACTGTACTGTTACACAACCTCTGTTGCTTTGGCCCGCGCCAGGCTGAAGTGGTGTATTATTTCTGATCTTAGCACTACAGCCGCTAGTTTAGTTTAATTGACAGAAAGAACAAACCTTGTCCTTGAATTTGTTGACACTACCTACCGTTAAGACTGTTTTTTTGTTTTTTCCTGTACCAAAGTCTTATGGTGTTTTCAGTGTGTTGAATACTAGATAACCATTTCCTGACTTGGCCCCTTTTTAAGGGAGCATATGAAGACTTTAGAAATTATAATCACAAATATGCATTTGTTTAACCACTCCGTAGAAAGTCCACGTTGTTCGACCCAACCCCCCCCCCAAAAAAAAAAGATTTTGAAATTGTACATTTGAAAGCGAGCTCAAGATGGAGATCATATTTGCATTTTCAAGTAACACAGCAAGTATGCAAGAAATAACCACGTCATCGACGACCAAACTCAGTATTTTATGAAGACATATTGTACTGCCCCCCCGTTCCCCTCCTTGTACTTTGTCATTGAAATAAAATGAAGTCAGCTTGGTTAAAATTAATATGGATGATTTATTTCCATAAAATACAGTACAATGAAATGCATTGATATACATGACATTTATTATTAGCTCATTTACCAATGGAGATTTGTTTTTTTTTTTTTTGTCGGTTCAAGAAAAACAACTGAATGAAAAATATCTGTACATCAGTAAGAGTATTCCTCAGAGATCAAGGCCAAAACATCTGTCATCGCGTCCCCCCCACCCAACATCGCGATGCCAGACCCCTCACACCACCCACCACCACCTGCGTCCTTTGTCTCTCGTTAAAAGCCAAGGCGAGGCAAACGCTCCCCTCTCTAGGATGTCGTTTGCCGTGTTTTTTTCCCCCCCTCCGTCACTGGCGTCTCTGTACAGATCTACAATATGTACAGGCACTGCACGGCCCAATCGTGACCAGCTCTACATACACACACCGTGGTCTCAAGAGAGCCCCTCTCCCCTCCACACTCAAAGTCTACTACTCGCACTGTGCACCAGAACAGAAAAGAAGAAAAAGGAAAATCAGGAAATAGATGCTAATCATGAGTGAGAAACAAGAAAGCGAACACGTCGCCCCCAGAGGCCACGGTCTGCGGCTGAAATGTTTTCGTTCTTGGTTCAGGGTTTTTTTTAGATATTTTTTTTTACAAATGCTCGATGCTCAGGGATGGGGTGGGGGTGGGGAGGGGGAAGGACGATACACTTAATGGGAGAGCATAAGAAGACGCATGCAGCCAACTGAAGACACAGCAGAGAGCCGGAGCCCTGGCTGCCCGATACGCACCCGGCCTCAAGAGGCAGATCCTCCACCCCCCCCCTACCTGCACCCACCCACCCACCCACCCACCCAACCCCACCCACCCCCACCCACCCCCGGCCGTGGTGGTGTCTTTGTTCTTCTGTTTCATGGCTCCTCGTGGAGTGCTTTACAATGGTAACATGTGTGTGTGTGCGTGTCTGTGTGTCTATGTGTGTGTATGCGTGTCTGTGTGCGTGCGCGCGCGTGTGTGTGTGTCTCCCTCCATCTCTCCCGGTCGGAGTAGTAGTAGTAGTAGTAGTAGTAATGGTGGTGGAGGAGACAAGATGGCGACAGACGGTAGCGAAGGCCCCTGCCGCGCCCCCCCCCTAGGGCCCCGCCGCCGTCTTGCCGGGCTCCGCTTGGTGTATGGAGACCACGCCGGAGGACTTGAACTTGGGCAGGTGGAGGCCCGAACTTGTTCTCCACGCCGGCGAAGGTGGCCGCCGCCAGACGGTAGCCGCCCACGTGCTCGGCGTGGATGGGCGGCAGCTCCGAGATGCGGGACTTGGGGGTGGGCTCGGAGCCGACAGGACGGCTGGTGGGTGGGGGGGGGGGGGGGGGGGAGGATAGCTGTGTCAGGTCATGGAATCCAAGGACACAAGTCGCCAACACATTTGCGCAAATGAACAAAGAAGTGATTTTTTTCAAAATGAGTGATTTTCGTTTTTTTTTGCAGAATCTAGTTAGTTGAGATCACAGAGAAGCCTCTCCATGTTTCAGATAACAGTGTTGGTTTCTTTAAAAGTATACATTTTGTGTTTGAAATCAGGTGTGCCCATAGAGAGAGGTGACAACTGCAAATCTTCAGGAGGCTTTTTCCTCAGTTTTAGCTTTTGTGATGTGCCTACTTTCAAATGGCCACAACTTCTCCAAGTATTATCATATTTCCATGTGTTCCTTGTGTCATTGAAAAGCTTAGAAACTACACTTTCAGAATCTGTGAATAACTCAAAATGCCCCAGGGACGACGTGTGTCCCTAGTTTCCATCACCTGACACAATTAGGTTAATGGAGCGACTGGTGACGGTCGACTCCCCGGGCCGTACGGTCCTGGGTTCGATGGCCACTCAACCAACTCTTTGAATGTGTTAGAAATGTGCTGAAGCAGTGGTTCTCAACTGGTCTGGCTTCGGGACCCACCATCACCCCTTAATGACAAGCCGCGACCCGAATAAATTTTCAACTTCTCAAATTTCTTACCATAACACTTCAGTAACTGTACTATTAGACTATTCAGCCACTTATTCAGGCAATCAAAGATACACTGCACTCCGCTGCATAAAAAATCCTCTTCAAAATAAAAGCACAGGATTTTTTTTTGTTACATTTTTTTTTTGTTGCCCGGACAAAGGCCCGCGGCCCGCGACCCACTGAAAACAGGGGCGCGACCCACCAGTTGAGAACCACTGTGCTAAAGGACCACATGAACCGTAGGTCATCGTCCAGAATGTACTCACTGTCCACCAAAGTCCACATAGAACCACCTCTGCAGGAGCTCATAGGTCAACAGAGTCACGCCGAACTGAGGAGAGGACCGGCACACGCGGGCTGGAGAGGGACAAGAACACGCGCCCACACACACACACACACACACACACACACACACACACACACACACACACACACACACACACACACACACACACACACACACACACACACACACCACAGTCATCATCATCATCCACCACAGTCATCATCATCATCATCATCATCATAACCAGCTGACCTACATGGTGACCAGAGTGTGTGTGTGTGTGTGTGTGTGGGCCTGCAGCCACCAGGACCGTCCCTCACCTCCGGCTCCTTTCCACAGGGCTCTGAAGCCCTCCTCCTGCATGATCTTCCTGAAGCAGTCGATGACCCCCGTGTAGGTGGTCTGTCCCGCCCTCGCCGCCACCTGCAGGCGCGTCTTGATGACATCAGCGGGGGTGACCAGGGAGGCGGCGGGAACGCCTGGCGGGGCGGACAACACGGTCGGCGGTGAAACACTGATTGACTTAGTATATATATTTTTATTTTTTTATTTTTTTATTTTTATGTTACCTGCAATGGCTCCAGCGGTGAGCAGCTGCAGGGCCCCCAGCCTGCCTTGCTCGTCGGCAAACTCTGCCTTGGTGTGGGCGTACACCGGGAAGTATATGGCCGAGAAGGGGATGTCCCTCAAGAAGCAGGCTTTGGCTCCCTGGCCGGGCGAACACACACAGAGAGAGAGAGAGAAGACCCATCAACTTAAGAGTGTGCGAGAGAGAGAGAGAGAGAGCAAACAGCAGACAGACAGGGTTGAAGCCCGCGGGGCCGGCTGTGTGCTGGCCGGAGCTGGGGGGGGCGCTGACCCGGGGCGTACCTTGTAGAGGCCGAAGAAGCCCAGGTCTCGCACCACGTTGAGGGCGCTGACCCGGGGCCCGGTGGTGATCTCTCCGGCCACCTGCAGGCGGATCTTCACGATCTCCAGGGGGTTGGTGAAGATGACCTGGGAGCCCCCGGCCTGAGAGAGAGAGAGAGAGCGAGAGAGCGAGAGACAGAGACAGAGACAGAGACAGAGAGAGAGACAGAGACAGAGATAGAGAGAGAGAGAGAGAGAGTGAGAGAGTCATAACACTGTCCTACAGAGTTGCCGGTACGAAACCACCATCATAGGAGTCCTGCACTGAGGAAATGTAGCATCTTGTCAGCTTGGTCGAAGCTGCAGAATCGTGTCATAGGCTGATCAATACTGCTAATCACATCCATCATGATGTTCAATAACGTCTGAATGATAAGAGTTCAGTCTGTGCTTTCTGCTCTCGTCCCAGCGCGGCTGCCTGGTCAGGTGCCACGCGGGGGGGCGTTCGGTGAGATGGGAGCGGCTGCCATTTTGAGTCCTCAAAACGGCCAACAGAGCGGTCGCTACTTACACATCCTCCAGCCATCACCTCCGCGAAGAGGGGAATGGAGCCATCTTTGGTGAACTTGTCCCTCACAAAGTCATTGACCTGCACACAGTAAGACACAGTAAGACCCAGTCACACACAGTAAGACACAGTAAGACCCAGTCACACACAGTAAGACACAGTAAGACACAGTAACACACAGTAAGACACAGTAACACACAGTAAGACACAGTAAGACACAGTAAGACACAGTAACACACAGTAAGCCACAGTCACACACAGTAAGACAGTGACACACAGTAACACGCAGTAAGACACAGTAAGACACAGTAAGACAGTCACACACAGTAAGACACAGTAAGACAGTGACATACAGTCAGTAGTCAAGTTGAGGGGGGATGGGGGGGGGGGATGACATCCCCCTTAGGTATTAAAATGGTCAAAACCATCCCCCTTATGAAACGGCCATCCCCCCTTCCCATCCCGTTATTTGATCAATTAATGTGGAAATATTGCCACTATATGTATTATTTTCAGATTTTGTAAATGGTATATTTGTTTAATCCATGTTCTTGCCCTTGAATTAAAATGGACTTGACTTGAGAGGATTCATGTTCATTTACAATGTTTTGTGAGGTTTTGTTTCAACATTTAATGGATGAATTCCCAGTAGATTTATAGGTATCGTGAGTATGAAGTTGAAGTTGCACTTGCACCCAGTGGGAAAATTTGTCCTCTGCATTTACCCTAACTATGTAGGAGCAGTGGTAGCCATGGGACCAACTCTAATTCTGAGGTGCCTTGGTCAAGATCAATGACAGGAGTATCTGACACGTAATATATCCATAGCATGCATGTTGTTTTACAGTAATATATAATTATCTTTGTGCTTAAACAATAATCAAAAGGGTACAACGTTGATCTCCCACCAAATGCGCTGTCATTAGATCAAATGAAGGGCCCTTAAGGCAGTCAGCACCAAACAATCCTCTGCTAATACAGATATCCAGTCTTCTCAACTACCCTGAACTGCAGGTTAGTCTTATGATTTTAAAATCACAGGTTTTTGTGATTTCTTACCTCAAAACTCATTATAAGTCACCATTTTTGGATTTTTGTTTTTAAACTCCGGGGGGTGGGGGGGTGGGGGGGCATTCCCCCGGACCCCCCTAGCAGGATCACAGATCCACCATCCCCCCCTGGCTTTTTTTTTTTTTTACAACTTGACCACTGCATACAGTGATGAGAGGAGTTCATGTCAGACGGGCGTTTCGGGGGGGGGGGGGGGGAAGGCTGAAGGTTACGTGAGCAGAAGGTCAGCCAGAGGAGGGAGGGAGTGCGTGGACTCACCGTGAGTTTGATGGCCTTCTCCGGAGCCACGCCTATCAGCTGGGGAACCAGGCCTGCAGGATGGGGTCAGCGAAGGGGACAGTCACAGTCACACAGATATCACAGTCAGTCACACAGATATCACAGTCACAGTCACACAGATATCACAGTCACAGTCACACAGATATCACAGTCACAGTCACACAGATATCACAGTCACAGTCACACAGATATCACAGTCACAGTCACACAGATATCACAGTCACAGTCACACAGATATCACAGTCACAGTCACACAGATATCACAGTCACAGTCACACAGATATCACAGTCACAGTCACACAGATATCACAGTCAGTCACACAGATATCACAGTCACAGTCACACAGATATCACAGTCACAGTCACACAGATATCACAGTCACAGTCACACAGATATCACAGTCACAGTCACACAGATATCACAGTCACAGTCACACAGATATCACAGTCACAGTCACACAGATATCACAGTCACAGTCACACAGATATCACAGTCACAGTCACACAGATATCACAGTCACAGTCACAGTCACACAGATATCACAGTCACAGTCACACAGATATCACAGTCAGAGTCACAGTCACAGTCACTCAAGAGAGTCAATCGATGACTATGACAACGCTAACAAAGAGTATAAAAAACGAAGGTAACAAACGACCCAATTTGGAACGTGCCAAAAGTTGCACAACGTAATTTGATACATCTGTGAGCAGATATCCAAGTTGCAGTACAATACAGTGGCGGGTTGAAGTCAAACTGGAACAACAGACAGCGAGGGGGGGGGGGGGGGGACACGTTAACAAGCGGAGGCTGCAGAAGCTCCAGAAGCTCCAGAAGCTCCAGAAGGAGAGGCCGGTGCCCACCTCTGTAGAAGCCGAAGAAGCCCTCGTAGCGCAGGACCTTCTTGGCGCAGTCGAAGCTGTTCTTGTACATCAGCTCGCCCACAAAGGAGCCCGTGGACCTCTGGTTCTGCATGCGGGTCTTCACCAGGTCGATGGGGTAGACTGCCGTGGCTCCAGTGGCTGCAGGGGGTGGAGACACAAGACAGACCCTGTTGCATCGTGCACCGTGTCCATGTGTTTGCTGTCTACAGGCAGGGGTAGACGGGGGGGGGGGGGGGGGCTGGACTGCACGGGGTCCACCGTGACTAACCTCCAGCGATGGAGCCCAGGGTGAACCTGTAGGCAGACTCGGCCGCTTGGACCCAGACGGGCCTGGACGTGTCCCCCTGGGCCTGGGGGGGGGAGAAAAAGCACACAGACACACACACACACACACACACACACACGCGTGCACGTTAAAAGAGGGCCGGGGTCTTCCTCTGGCGGTCATGCACGAAATACGCAGGAGCTGCTGTTCTTAAAGGGGAAGTTTGGAATTTTGGACATAGGAGCTCAAGTTATCCCGTGTGTATCATGTGTGTATCATTGGAGACGACAACAAATTTCATTCAGTTCTTCTAGTTCTGCAGAGTTCGCCGGTGCTAGGCTAGCGCAAGTCAACGGTGTCGGCTAGCCTGCTTACCCACTCCACGGTATACCCGAGGCAAATAAGTGATAATGCCAGACTATCGATGTCTGTGTTGATGGAATATTTTTGAGAAAATTTTAAAAATTTGTTGAAAACGTCTCCAATGATAAATAACACACAGGATAACTTGGAAATGAGTCCAACATTCCAAACTCCCCCTTGAAGGACTTCACTTCTCTCAAAATAACTGTTCCAACATTGCGATGGTGGAAATGGTCTTCTGCCACCTGGTCATGTTGTCAAATCTGCCAACCAATCTAACCAATAGCACTCACTCACTCACTCACTCTCTCACTCACGCACGCACACACACAGTACCTGTTTTTGTGCCTCCGCCAGGTGGTAGGGCAGAGAGCCTTCCTCTAAGGGGGCTATCCTCTCGATGTCGGCCAGGTTCAGACGCCTGGTAGAGACGCAGAGGAGGAAGGTCAACATTGGGGCACACGCAGAACACGCTGCAGGCACACTCTGTTGAGGTGGAATACAGCACGCCTGGACGCCAGGCTGGGTCACTGACCCAACCTGAGCTTTTTGATGATGACGGTGATGATGGTGATGATGATGGTGATGATGATGATGATGATGGTTCTTTTTACCCAGAGGGGGAGTGAAGCCCCGACAGCTGGTACAGGATGTCAATCTCCATCGGAGTGATCTGGCCAAACTTGTTGGCGGCGTGGACAAACTCCTCTACAGAACAAGCAGGGAGACGGAGAGAGAGAGAGAGAGGCTGCCATCAATCAGTTGCTATGGATACAGGTGAAGGGTAGTTGCTATGGATACTGATTCTTTATTACTGTGGATAAAGAAACAGTCTCCATCACCCATCACATAACAATCTTGCCACTGTGTGTGCGTGTGCGTGTGTGTGTGTGTGTGTGTGTGTGTGTGTGCTTGTGCGTGCGTATGTGTGCGCGTGCGTGTGCGTGCGCATACCTTTGGTGACCAGCGTGTCCTTGCGGGTGCCGGCCAGTGTGCTGTAGATCTTGCGGATCAACTCCATGTTGTTGAGGAGGGAGTTGAAGGCGTTGAAGTAGGAGAAGCTGACCATGTGGGAGGTGTTGCCCCCTGCAGCCTGGGAGGGGGAACAGCAGCTCGTGGTCACTCGCGGTGGAGCCCAGGGCAGCCGTGTGAACGGACAGGGTTAGACAAACAGGGCTATGGCCCCCTCCGTTTGTTTGTTTTGTTGCATGGTCAAACTTATTGGAGACATGCTATCTGTTTGACATCAAACAGCGTTTGATATTTGAACAAGTGAGATAGTGGAGGGGAAAGGTATTGATAAAAGCTGCAGGGGATGAATTGGATGTGTTCACACACACACACACCTTCAAACCTGCTCTACAGTCACGCACGCACACACACACACACACACACACACACACACACACACACACTAAACCCGGCAAACAAATATGTCAGTAAATCCAGTAAATCCGAGTCGTGAATCCGCTCCACGTTTTAACCCCCCCCCCCCCCCCCCCCCCCCCCCCCCCCCCCGCCATCCACGTTTCACGTGACCAATGGGGAACACGGCGTGTGAAGAACACCCCCCACTCACCGACACCAGGTTCTCCTCCACGAAGGGCGTGAGCATGTGGTGCCTGATGGTGGCCATGATGTCGCTGAAGTCCATGGCGGAGATGGCGCCGCTCTTGCCCTTGTCCTTCTGGGCGAAGGCCTGGCGGGCATGCTCCAGCTGCAGCTCCTGCAGCGAACAAGGGGTCACAACAGGGGGTCACAGCGCCGGTCACACACACACACACACACACACACACACACACACACACACACACACACACACACACACACACACACACACACACACACACACACACACACACACACACACACACACACACACACACACACACACACACACACACACACACACACACACACACCGGGGCTCAGAGCCACACAGAGGCTCTCTTGGGCCAACGTGTAACTAGTGTGTGAGTGAGTGAGTGAGTGAGTGAGTGAGTGAGTGAGTGAGTGAGTGAGTGAGTGAGTGAGTGAGTGAGTGAGTGAGTGAGTGAGTGAGTGAGTGAGTGAGTGAGTGAGTGAGTGAGAGAGAGAGAGTGAGTGAGTGAGTGTGTAAAGGGTAAAGTGGGCATTTAGCAGACGCTTTTGTCCAAAGTGACTTACAATCAGCACATTTGTGGGGTTCGGCATGTGGACAGTTGGAGGAGGAGGGGGGGATCAAGGGGATCGAACCGCTGACCCTACGGTTAGTGGACGACCCCCTCTGTCCACCAGCTCAATCCACTGAGCCACTGTGTGTGTGTGTGTGTGTGTGGGGCCCCCCCCCCCAGGTGTACCTGAAGGAACTGGGTGAACTCAAGGTAGCTGAGGCGTTTCTTGCGGTCGTGGCCAAAGTGCAGGCGGATGAACTCGCAGTCCCAGTTGAAGGGGATGTGGTGGTGCACCGTGGTCTGGCCGAAGATGTCGCGCACATTCTCTGCGGGGAAGAAATGACCGTGTGAGCCACGACACAGAGACAGCCACAGAGACAGAGACACACAGACAGACAGAGACAGAGACAGAGACAGACACACAGACAGACAGAACAGTGTAACAGCTCTATCTGGCTTTATCTGCGTTTACGTCACACGTTTTGACCATGCGCGTGTTGTCCCAAGTTACGGCGATACATGTGTGAATGAGATTTAAAAAGGACAGCCCACATGTGAAGGCTAAGTCTTGGGACTTAGCCTTCACATGGCCAACAATGGTCACATTACTGAAATCCACCCCAGTGCCTTTCTCACTGCACACAAACTAACACAACAGGGCATTGTGGAGCCCGGTGGTTTAGCAATTGGGGGCGTGCACGGCAGAGGGAAACCCCTTTTCAACTGGCACACAAGTACACAAGAAACGTGCTTCGCCGTACCAAAGGAAATGTCCCCTGTTCCTGTTTTGTCAAACAGCTGGAAGGCAACGATGAAGAGGGCGTCGGGAACACACAGCACCGACTCAAACGCCAGGAACTCCTGGAATGAGATCAGTCTGTGTGTGTGTGCGTGTGTGTACGAAGAAGAGACAGGGACAAAGATATAGAGGTTATTGCATGTTGAGGAACTGACGGCACGTGATTAGTTTGGCCGTTGCCAACGAGACTAACCTGACACCTTCAACACGCCCAGCTAAACCAAAAGGTGCACGATCCAAGCATTGACAGTGTCTTGAAATGATCATGCCACCACATCAATAGAACAGATGAGTACGAATGCAAAAGTTGCGCTTTTCATATTGGAGAGAGCATTTTTGCATGGCCTACAGTAAAAGTTTAAAGGATCTTAAAGGGCCAGCAACCTTTTTTTTCCCCCAACCCTTTTCAGCTGTAATGATTAACCTGCATAAATCAGGACTCTCTTAATGCACGCACAATCATACTAAAGAGGGCCCCTGAGATTTATCTTATCAGTAAGCTGCCCTAAATAGCAACTGTTGATCAGACAAGACACACTCCAACTTCAATTTGAGATGATAAACACAATGAAGGTAGGGTGCACGTTTGTGTGTGTGTGTGTGTGTGTGTGTGTGTGTGTGTGTGTGTGTGTGTGTGTGTGTGCGTGCGTGTGCGTGTGGGTGTCTGATACAGTGTAGGCCTTTTTTTTGTGTTGGTGTTGTGCTTGGACCTAACCCGTCCTTAGTGGTGTCCGCCACTCCAGCGATGAGCTGTACGGTTTTGGGGTTGTGGTGGATCTGTGTGTGCAGTCCCAGGTACTTCTGCACGAAGTCTCCCGGGGTCATCAACTTCTCCCCATCCTTGTCGGCTACGCTGGCATACTGAGGGAGGAGGGCACAGCACCAGAACAGTGTCAACCTGGTGAACGCACGCTCCCATGATCACCAGTCCACACCACCCCGTGAAATCTGTGGAATCTAGGTGGTTTAGTCAATGGTTAAATAAAAGAAAACACAGAACAGGTTTTCATATATATATATAATCCAGAACCAGTCTCTGATAATAATCATGGGAGGAAACCAAAATGTCTTGATTTGAGCACTGATAAAAGAACACAACTACTTTACATATGCACGCACACACACACACACACACACACAACCCAAGGTCTTTGCAAACACATGGACCCACACCGCCAGGCACAAACACACACACACATACCTTTGTGTGTGTTTGAGTGAAAGGTGTGGGTATGTGAATAACAAGGGCCCAGGCTATTCCTTCTGTTGCCTGCTCAAACTAGCCTCTGTTGACCCCCCCCCCCCCCCCACACACACACACACACAAATGTCACCAGCAATAAACCCATGCAACCAGTAGTCCTGAGTGACTCCACCCACGTCTCAAATCACTTTGTGCTCAGACGCGAGCTCGGCAGTCTCGTCTCACCGAGGCAAACCAGTTAATGATTGCGCAATAACGTGAATCGAACGCCACCACACGGTAAACAAACAGGGCTCGATGAGCAAGGGACACAAGATTTAACATAAGTGTTTGGTCGCACAACATGCAGCATCCCAGAGTTTGTTCGCTGGAGTTAAAGACATTGCGTTGACTTTACAGAACCGACCCTATTCACGGCAATCATGACTGTCGAAGGCAATCCCAACTGGCCTTCATGTTGACCCTCACACTGGAACACAATTATTGTCTAATACGTTGTAATTAAGATCCTGTGACACAACCTCAGGAGACCTTAAGTTAAGCAATGGTTGTTGTTGTTGTTGAACTATAGTCGAAACGATATAATAAGTGCAAACAGGAAAACACAGAGCATGACATGAGAATATGAAGTTATTAGATACATCTTACTCACTTTCTGGAAGATTGCCTTGAGCTCACTTGGGTCCGCGCGTTTGGTGGATTGTATCTAGAGACGTGCAACAATAAATGGATTTAGTAGGTTGTCCAAACTCTTCCAAACATCTTTCCGTGTATTTTCTGCGAGATGAAGCAGGGTCTATAGGAGCTATGTTATTGACCACACAAACACGCAAAACCGCAGAGCCGAGAGTGGCTCAGGGGTTGATGTCTCCTTGAAACGGCCACAACCTTGAGGAGACAGCTCAACCTTTTAACAGCCGACTCCCAAGTTCATTAAACGAGAAACAAATGCTACGGATGATCTATACCGGATACATCCAGTGGCCATCCAAGCAATCACTAACCAGCCATCTAAACAACTATACACACGGAGCTACCACTGGCTAGCCGGGGTAGCTAGCAATGCAACTATTCAAATGGAAAAGGACACAAACCGTTCGTGGCCATGATACATTAGTTTTAGATCGGCCGAGAGGCGAGGCGACAAGAACGAATTACAGGGGATAAGTACAGAGTGCGCCACGTGAAATCGGCGGAGCCTTGATATCTTTTTTATCCCGGCGATCAGGTTTGACAGCTGGCTAGCAACACTGCGCTACGCCGGAGGTTGAGGATGTCCCGTCAAGGCCAGCCACCGCCGGGCGTTAGCCCAGTGATGCTACAGCCGCCCGACACAAAGTATCCGCCTCGCCTTGGCTCGACTAGAGCCAGCCACTATCGTCTCGCCGTTCCCACGCTCCAAAGCGACCAAAAACATGCAGCAATGTAAAGAAAAAATGTCTAAATTGTGAAGAGAGCTTCGCCGAAGTCACCTTGACCGCCATGCTGGTTTGACGTCACGTACAGTTACGAGCGAGTGATGCACGCGCGCCTCTTGGATGTCTTGTTGTAGGCGAGGTGTGATTCATAGCAGGGAATAGCAGCCTACTACTGGAGTGTCTCGGTCCCATGGTCCGAACACATGGTCCAAGGCAGGGATCGCATCGTTTAGCCTTATGTGTAACCAGACAGCGTGTGACACGATAGGCATAGGCTGATGAGTTGTGTTATAGTGTGTGTGTCTAGTCGATGTAAATAAACCCCCCATACGTCATATGTCAACACTCGGTTAACTGAGGATGATGTAAGAATTGGCTTCACTTGCGAGGAATGCCCCGAATAGATTATGCCACTGCTGCTAATAGTTTACGAGCGGATGATGTGGTTTATCTTAATGTCTAACAGGCTGTGTCTCTGATTGGCTTGCCTTATCTCGATGACCAAACAGGTCTAGTGGTGGAGGCCCTTAAACCAAAACTTTAGCATTTCCACACAACACATGCATACATCTTGGCATATCTTGTTGAAACGATCATATGTTATGCATGTCTGCATGAATAACGTTTTTCACCTGTATGTGGCTGTTTCAAGTGTACATACGTACGGTTTAGATATATAATTGCAAATACATGTTAGCACATGTCGATGTGCAGTTCATACATCTACACATATGAACTTGTTAGTATGTAGCAGAATTTAGGCCTACGTGTGTTCATACAAGACAGCCCTAATGCGTCGGCAGTCAAACACGGCACTTTCGTCTTCTGAACTCGGTCCCGAGCTCAGCTCATCTTGCAGCGTGAGCTACCTGTTTCATTCCTCGTGACGTCAATTTTATGGATAATTAAAATGACATTATTATTGTTGTTGTTGTTGTTGTTGTTGTCGTAGTAATAAAATAATGGGGCTTTTGATTTCATTTTTTACATTTTACCGATTCATTTTTTAACAATTATTTTTGTGAGACCATACAAAATATTGGTGATTTGTTTTTTAACTTAATTACAAAACGCATTTCAGTATTTCCGAGTTCGTATCAAATGACGTGACTCCTTTAAAAAAAAAAAAAAAAAAAAAAAAAAAAAAATGGCGGCGCCCTGTGTGGCTGGCTTTGCATCGAAACCAGGTAATGCACTGTTCTCTTTCCAATAGGAATTATTGTGTATGCAATATTACAAAATGTACGTGTTTAAAAAAAGCATATGAACAGCTATCGATACAGGTGACGTGTGCCAGGACCGATGTAACCAGCAACTACTACCGTTGACCCTGTTAGTCCTTTTGTATACAATTCAAACTATAACCATGGTTAAAATGTGAATGAGCCTTACTACGAAAACAATTCGCCTTATCACGTAGACGAACAGCAAGTATCCCTCTACCTCAATTCCAAAAACAAATTTGTATTTCGCCGCAATCCTATCCGATGATAATTTCTGTCTCCAGGGCTGGCAGGTTCTCTCAAGAGAGGTCGTGCTCTGTTGGGATGCGGTCCAACTGTCCCAACCCTACAACACAAGAGGTTCTTCTTTTGGCGGAAGTGGAAGAATTCTGATAGACAAAATGTTGTTCGGCCAGCCACCGTCAGGCCTGCCTACTCCGTTCCTAAGGTAATTTTAAGGGCAAAACCTGTTTTTATTAGTGTTCCAACATGCCTGTTTTAGGTATTTTAAAAGCATGATCTTAAATAACAATAGTATCAATAACTATTTTACATTCATAAACATAACACATAATCCAAATTAGCATGAGTGCTATAGGCTGAACTCTGATAGTCATAAAATGTTGTTCGGCCAGCCAGGTAATTTTAAGAGCAAACCCTGTTTTTATTAGTGTTCCAACATGCCTGGTGAACCATTCACCAGAGACTTGTCTTTAAAGTAAAATTTTGTTAAAATACCACCGTCATACAGTAAAAGTTGGGTTTGTCTCACTTGCTTTTTGTGGGTTTACTTAAAACACACACCCACACACGCACACTCAAAGGCAAACGCTACCTGTCATGTTATAACAGATCACTAAAGTTGAATTACATCCATTGTAACTAAAATGACCTGTTTTTCCACGTAATCTTGCTCTCATCATCGTTTTTTGAAGCACATCGCGCGACCTAACTACATTGGCAGTGCGGTAGTCCCAGAATGGCCGGACTACATAGAGCTCAAAGACCAGGAGCAGATTCAGGGGCTGACCAAAGCCTGCCAGCTGGCGAGACAAGTGTTGCTACTGGCTGGACGTTGTATAAAGGTTGGTCAAACGCAGCATACATCCCCTAGTTTCTGGTCTATACAACGTACATCATGTTATCATACTCTTTGAATCGCCATCACTTGCCTGTTAAAAAGTCTTAACGCATTTGGCCTGTCGTTGTTGTTTTGTTTAGGTTGGCATGACAACAGATGAGATAGACTTCATAGTCCACCAAGAGACGATTAAACACAATGCGTACCCCTCCCCTCTCAGATATGGGGGCTTCCCCAAATCGGTCTGTACTTCTGTGAACAACGTGATCTGTCATGGTATACCGGACAGGTACACTCACTCACTCACTCACTCACTCACTCACTCACTCACTCACTCACTCACTCACTCACTCACTCACTCACTCACTCACTCACTCACTCACTCACTCACTCACTCACTCACTCACTCACTCACTCACTCACTCACTCACTCACTCACTCACAGTTTTAGTAATGTTGCCGTGCTTGTTTTCACATATTGAAACTCACATGTTGAATTCATCCAAGATAAATTTCAAGTCAGGCTTAAACATGTTTGTTTGTTTTTTGTTGTCTTTGCAGCCGACAACTCCAAGATGGTGATATCATTAATGTCGATGTGACTGTAAGTTACTGGCTCTACAATTACATCAACACACACCCGCACAAACAAAACAAATGTGAATTTGAATGTTGTGATTCCCAGTCTCACGGCATCCTGTTATTTTTGTTATGTAAATAGGTGTACTTTGAGGGTTACCATGGTGACACCTCAGAAACCTTCTTGATTGGCCAGGTGGATGAGGTGGGACGGCGACTGGTTGAGACGGCGAGGCGTTGTCGTGACGACGCCATCGCTGCGTGCAAACCTGGCGCCCCACTCAGTGTCATAGGGAACACTATTAGGTCTTCAGCCTTCCTGCTATTACTACCTACCTACAATCATTCCTTTCCTAGTGCCTTACCTACTTGTTTGCTTTCCTTTTTCCTACTTTTCTTCCTTCCTTCCTTCTTTACCTATTTGCTTCTTTCTTTCTTTCCCGTCATTTCCTATTTACTTACATATTTCCTTATTTGTTTCCTCCCTTCCTTCCTCACCAGCCTCCATTACTTGTATACATTACTTGCCTGCATGTGTAAAGCATTATTCTACAATTAGCAAATCCCTTAATTTGTGGCGGCTAATGTCTTGCTGTGTTTTTACAGTGAAATAGCCCATAAAAGTGGCTTCAAAGTGTGTCCTTATTTCATTGGGCATGGAATAGGCTCCTACTTTCATGGCCATCCTGAGATCTGGCACCATGGTAAATTTGTCTTTTATTCAAAATATATACTGCAGTGTTGGCCTTTGTACGTTTAACAATCTTAAGGTTTCTTTCCCCTTTTTTTGTTAGCCAATAACAATGACATGACCATGGATGAAGGCATGGCCTTCACAATAGGTAAGTCAAGCTTATGTGTCTGCAGATACATCCTGTATAGCTATGAATGTTCGACTTCACCATCTCCTGATTTGCAGAACCCATCATAATGGAGGGATCTTCAGAGTTTAGAATCCTGCGAGATAAATGGACAGCGGTTTCTACAGATGACAAAAGGTATGTTCATGTAGTGTCTAACAAAGAGATGAACAGTGAACCATTGCTGTGCTATCGCTGTGTCGATGTCATGCTACAACCACGGCTAACCACAGAGGGATCTCTCATGATCAGGTCTGACGCGTGCATGTCTGAGATGTGACGTGTGCGTTCGCAGGTCTGCTCAGTTTGAACACACGGTGGTCATCACATCGGACGGAGTAGATATCCTCACTAAGCTACCGGAAGAGAACGATCCTTGACATGTGTCCTGGCCTGGACGCAGTGTGTTTAGTGCTCATGTGTGCAGTGTGTAAATTTCAACATGTATGTATAGGCAATGTAAAAAGACACATAAAGTATTGTGTTAATTTAACCTTCATGTCATATGTCTCAATGATTTCATATAAAGAGTATGGTCTTGTGTGTATCTAGAACCCTAATAACTAGTTTAGATCCTAAACTAGTTAGATCCTTTATGCCCATAGGTTTTATTACAGTGCATGGGACATTTGTTTTTAAATGGTGGCTTATTAGCTTCAGTGACAGGTGTGGTCTATCAGCAGTCATTGATTCCCTGTCCACTGGTCTGTACTGTTCTGCTTAACTCCACTGCAGTAAGAGGGGCATTTTGCTGACAGTATACCTGAGTAACATCTCTGACTCTACACTAAATAATGCTGGGTGGCAATGGCACTCACTTCACTTTTTGAGGAAGAAGAGAAGAGTAAATTATGTTTATTTAATAATAAATTTTGTTTAGTATTATGCATTGTTAGTATATACCGTAACACACGCACACACGCACACACACGCACACACACACACAGACAAACACGTCCCTACACCAAATAAAATATACCTATCAAATGAGCAAAGTCAAACCCAGACGTCTCATTGAAAACGTTGATAACCAATGTAGAATACATCAAAACAAATAGACTTTACATCTCTTGCCCTTTCGGAACACCAGCTTCACAATATTTCATAATAGAGTCCTCTTGGTGGCCTAGTTGCATGTTCAGCAACCAGCCAGTAGGTGGCAGTATGACTGCATTTCAGCATGGACACAGCGAATGTGTCTTTACTTCTGACCAGCGTTGGCGAGTAGCAGGTAAGTTAACTACGCTGAAGGTTAATCATTTAGCAGGGTAAAACAAATAAACTCCCCTTGTGTAAAGTTGTTTTGTGACATTGTCCATTTAAATCGCGCAATGTCGATTTAGGTATTTTAAAAGCATGATCTTAAATAACAACAATATCAATAACTATTTTACATTCATAAACATAACACAGTCCAAATTAGCATGAGTGCTATAGGCTGACTTGACAAGTACATCAAAGTGCACTCTTACCTAAACTCAGTAAAGGTCAGAAGCTGTTGGCAGTTACATTTCAGTCATGGCCTTGAGGCAGCATTCTTTGGGCTTTTTTTTTTTCTTCCATTTTTTTCAATCTTTCTTGTCTGCAGGTGGATTTGATCAACTGTGGCCAGGCCCCTTGTCCTTATTCTTATGTTAACCCTTATTTCCCTTCATGTACTTGAGGTCTACACGGAAACACTTGTTCCCATGTATATCTCAATGGGTGTACAACCCCTGACACGACGTCTATGGATCTGGATGCAAGCTTTTCAATGAGCTGTGTGTGTGTGTCTGTGTGTGTGTGTGTATGTGTCTGTCTGTGGGTGGGTGTCTGTGTCTGTGTGTGTGTCTGTATCTATCTATCTGTGTGTGTGTGTCTGTATCTGTGTGTGTGTGCGCGAGTGTGTGTGTGTGTCTTTGTGTGACTGTAGAGCCAGTTGAAGGAGTCGCAGGAAGGATTCGATAAATAAAGGTGGGTCAGCTTATCTCTGATGTGATTAGGTTCATCTAAGGAAATGATTCACCCTCTGTCTGGGGAACGTCTACTCCAAATCAACCGGCAATCCATCAAACAGGCCAAGTCAGGAAATAACGCCATCTTTTAAAAAAAAAGTGTTTACCTCTCCCAGGTATTGCGATCATAAACCACCTAACAAACAACGCTCATCCGGTCTTCCATGGAAGTCATCCATGTCTCCTCTAATAAGACAACTTTACTCACGATAACGTGTTCATCTCGGCAGGACATTGGGTTATTAAAGAACAGGGTGTGTGCATGCATATGTGTACATACACGCGCATGCACGTGTCTTCCTGTGAGTCAGAAGCTGTGAGCTGTTCAACTATTCACTGTGGTCTCCCTCCAACGCAGGGGCTTGGCTGAGGACACACGATGTGGAGGGAGGCGTTGGGACAAGTGAGGCTTGGTGTTGTTTTAATGCTCAGCGCAGGAGCAGGGTGAGTAAGTGTGGAGCTCAGAGAGAGAGAGAGAGAGAGAGAGATACAGGCTGGATACTGAGGGGCTTCCAGGGTGAAGGGAGTGGTGGGGCGAGATGTCTGTGGAAGAATTCTCTCTCCTCTCTGCAGGTCAGGACACATCCTCCTCCTTCGATGTTGTTCTTTGTTGCTCCGATACCTTAATTCTTTGCCCTGCCGCATCCCATTCTGAGCATGAAGTTGCCGGCGCATTATCGTCATCGTTGTTTTTTCCTATAGCCAGGGTTCTTTGATTAAGATTAAGACGAAGATTTCAGTGTAATGTTAGTTGTTGTTGAGGTTGTTTTTGAGTGGTTGGGTGAAATCTACTTTATAATCCACTCTCAGTCAAGGAAGTGTTCCCGTACAGTAAAAAGAAACACTGTGTGTGTGTGTGTGTGTGTGTGTGTGTGTGTGTGTGTGTGTGTGTGTGTGTGTGTGTGTGTGTGTGTGTCTGTGTGTATATATGTGTGTATGTGTGTGTGTGTGTGTGTGTGTGTGTGTGTGTGTGTGTGTGTGTGTGTCTGTGTGTATATATGTGTGTGTGTGTGTGTGTGTGTGTGTGTGTGTGTGCATGTGCGTGTGCGTGCGTGCGTGCGTGCAAGAGAGCATGCATCCGTGTGCCATTGTTGCTATTTGTGTTTGACGCTACCTGTGATATATTACACTCACTTGTGACAATTGACCACTGGAATGCCTGGTTTCCTAGGTTACCAGTGGAAATGTACCATCGCCAAGGTAGCTAGCATTCCACGTACCTGTGAAAACAGGTTTCATACATACGTACGTACACGCTGACAAACACACATTCGTAGGTTAATCAAGGACACAGAGACGTGAGTGATATTTAATATCTGGGGGGATATAATAATAGGGACTGTCTGTGTTTAGCTTGTTCCACCACGTAAACAGTGTATTTCTCTTCTCAGGTATCTAAGCACCTTGCTCCCGTGTAGGAGGTGTGTGAATGATACAGCTTGGTAGACAAGAAACACCAACGCTGGAATCGTTTAGGCCAAATCTGGGAGGCGAGCGTGCGGTTTCATCTGAGCTTCATCTGGGGGCGGCAGTAGCTTAGTGGGTAGAGCGGGTGGACAGAGCGGGTGGTCCACTAACCGTAGGGTCGGCGGTTCGATTCCCCTTGATCCCCCCTCCTCCTCCAACTGTCCACATGACAAACCCCACAAAATGTACTGATTGTAAGTCGCTTTGGACAAGAGCGTCTGCTAAATGCCCCCTTTACCCTTTGGTTGTTCAGTTGAGACAGTAGAGTCAAGGGCTGCACTCTGCTCTGTACTGTCAGATGTCAAGCTGGCATTGTCGACACATCGCCTTTGTGGGCGGAGGTGGAAAAGCCCAGGTTCAGAAAGCAAAAGTTGTGCTTTTCCTTTCTCTGTCTTGTGTGCTCCGCCCATGAAGTGCGGAGGCCTGCCACCTGATTGCGCTCATCGGGCGAAAGTACAGGTTGTCCTGTGGATCACCTGACATCCAGGGAGTGACGATACACATGGTTACCACAGTTGACTACAGTGAACCCTCTATATTGAGTGAAGAATTGATGAGCAGCTTTTTTACCTAATTTGACCAAAGTGGACAGTAGAGGAGCTGCAGTACAATCAGGGCCTGTCTCTCTGTGCTCACATGTCACAGCTGACCGCAGAGATTTGTAGTACAACTTTCATGGTGTGCAAGTCTAACGCACACATTTATATATAGTGAAGAATTGATGAGCAGCTTCGGTAGGGTGGATGTAAAATCTGAACCGGACCAATAAGGGTCGGCGGTTCGATCCCCTTGATCCCCCTCCTCCAAACTGTCCACATGTCGAACCCCACCAATGTACTGATTATAAGTCACTTTGCACAAAAGCGTCTGCTAAATGCCCCTTTCCTTCCATTAAGACCCTCTGGATGGAGGGTCTTATGGATAATGGAGGCAACACATTGCTCTTTGATAATACATGTATGCATTTTATGTTCATGTATTTATTCAATATCTTACACGCTATGGGTATCTCTTTTTCATTGTGGGCATCTGTCTGGGCACAAACTTGGTAAGACCAAGTTATTATTAAAAGGTGCAAAGCAATTGGGAAATGTGTAAGTAATCACAGCTTTGTAGGACCATTATCATGATATGAAGTCACTTTTACAGGAAAGACAATCCAGCAGCAAGTATTGGCATTTGTGACGCTCCTCAATCTTCTCAATCTTCTCACCAGTGGTCTGGTGAACACCTATGCCGCTTCTATGTATGCGTAGGACTATGACCGCGACAGGAAGTTGAAATCGCTTTGATGTTTGCATTTAGGTGGTGAAGCCACACCAGGTGCCCTCCCATGTCTGGTGTCTGGTTATGTCTGTGGCTGTTATCAGATTGACCCTCTCCTTTTTTATAATCTCTCTCTCTCTCTCTCTCTCTCTCTCTCTCTC
>JAXIVH010000007.1:9661582-9714082 GCA_036785325.1 Urophycis tenuis | reverse complement strand
GGGGGGGGGAGGGGGGTTGGGGTGGGGTGAAACACAAAAAGGGGGATGAGAGACAGACAAGAGAGAGACAAAAGAAAAAAGGCAAATAAATGGCAGGTAGACACGGGAGGCATGCTTTAGAACAAACGGTCAGAGCGGCTGGATGCTGCCGACGAGAGAGGAACAGAGGGGGGGAGGGCAGGGGGAGACGGTGGGGGGAGGGCTGAGGCCACGTTAGAACACCAGGTTAGAGCAGCATTTCTGAAAAACACAGCCATCTGAAACCCAAATGTGATGAAAGACAACAGGGGGGGTGAGAGGAGACAGACGCATGCTGGCATGTGAACTCTTATTCAGGCTGTGTGTGTATGTGTGTGTGTGTGTGTGTGTCTCCTTACCGTGGGGTAAATCAGGGGTGATACCCACACTCTGCAGCAGAGCCTCCGCCTCTCGCCTCTTCCTGTCCAGGTCGGAGTCTTCGGCCAAGGCTCCCCCACCACCCTCCGACCCGCGCTTAGCGTCCCCCTGCCCCGTGCATCCACAGACACACACATACACACACACACACACGGACACACACAGACACACACGGACACGGACACACACACACACACAGACACACACACACACACGCACACACACATCGTAGACATTAGCCTCAAAACGATGCTACTGTTAATCAAGG
This sequence comes from Urophycis tenuis, assembly GCA_036785325.1. NCBI lineage: Eukaryota > Metazoa > Chordata > Actinopteri > Gadiformes > Phycidae > Urophycis > Urophycis tenuis. Next base: position 9,713,418 of record JAXIVH010000007.1, on the reverse strand, counting down.
GTTTATGACGAGTTTACCCTGTTGATAAATGCTGTGCACTGTTCGTTTTGCTTGTGCTCTCTGTGTATTCTGTACACAGTTCAGCAAATGATGGATGAAACCATTGTTGTTGTCGTTGTTGTTTTTTGTACATCTAGCTGAAAGGTTCTGTTGGGTTTCCAACCCAACCGTCTGGATTCTGAAACTGTAAGCATCCTTGAACAAGTCAGCTAAAACATGCCACCGCCTTAATGACATTCATCACAGTCTTTTTTTGCATCAAATAAGCTGCTAAATCACCAAACAGCGGTAACGGAAAAAGCTTGCAACTCCCTGGTCACGGTTGTAAGAAACATCTGACACCAAGTATATATCTACACCACTAAGATCACCGCTACAGCGGGACAAATGGCCACAAGGGAGCTCAGAGCTCTTCCCACGCACATCCTTCTTTTTCTTCTCTTCCTCTTTTCTCTTCTTCTCTCCCGGATCTGGGCAATACGCTGCTTCTTTCTCTCCAACTCGGCTTTCAGCTCACTCTTGTCGGACATCCTGTAGGGCAGTGAAGGGGGCAGGGCAGGAGGCAGGGTGGGAGGGAGGGAGGGAGGGAGGGCAGGGCGGGAGGGAGGGAGGGAGGGAGGGCAGGGCGGGAGGCGGGGAGAGAGGACGTGGAGGGAGGGAGGGAGGGAGGGAGGAAAGCGAGGGGAGGGTGTGACATTAGCATAGAACAATACAAATCACGCACGGGGCAGAACAGGTTACAAAACAGGATGCTGCAGCTCTTGCCGTCTTTGCTTACTGTTCATATTGTTTGCGATGGCGGTGTCGTGACTTATATCTGTGTGTACGCGTGTCAAATGTCTTAGAATGCATTGATACATTGTTATTAATTATACTCGTCACTAAAGTGAACAGCCCTGAGAACATTAAGGGTTCACTCTCGTGTAAAAATGCAGTTTCTTGCACACGGCCTACACTGGCAGTATCAGAATATGAGTCATGACTAACTAAGTTGTAATAAAAAATTATCTGATGGAAGAAGGGGACTTGCAGGGAGCCTCTGGGTATGGTAGTTGCATCCCTGTCACACTGGAAACATGTGAACACACAAGAGAGCGGCTAAAGACAAAGTCTTCTTTATCTTGTCTTCTAAGCCATGGCTGAGCATGCAAGAAAATGCTCCAAGAGATCCAAATTTCAACCCAATTAAATTTTGTTATTACAATGAATAAAACTATATTTTATATAACATGTCAATGTCTGTGAACAGCAAACAGTCCACGCACTTTATAAGTTAACCTTGGTGAGCTTATTTTTTGCATAGTATACTGTTTTTTGTGTTGTCTAGGCCTTCTGTCTGACAGTATGCAACACAACATCTAAACACGGTTCTATGTATAGCAATAGCTAAGATATGTATTTAAGGAGGATTGTCCACGGTGATAAGGCAATACATATTCCCACACAAAGATGCACGAAGACACTTTGGCATTCAGATGTTTCTGAAATGTTATTTCATGATCATGTAAACATTGAAGGAAAAACAAGGCAATCCCCACACAGTCGCTATGCTATGGACTGTTTTCTTTTGTCATTGCTTGACAGCCTCAAGGGTTTATATCATTTTGTCTTTCAATTACGTTAGGCCAAATTAAAAAAAAAACACAGATTTATTTCCCCCCTGCAATAACAGCATATCAGCCTAAGTTAATTAAAACTAATCTTACAGCGGGGAAGGTAAAGGAGAAGATAAGCTAGCTAGATTAGCATTGTAATCCTCAAGGCCAGCCTAGAGTCGCCCTAACGGACCGGTTCGTCTCAGTACCGCCGCTGTGAGAACCCAAACCAAACCGAGCTATATCCCGCTTTATAGCATGCGATTTGAAGAAAAAACTAAAATAACGCAAATACCTGATGTCAGATCAGAAGCGTAGGCCGTTTAATGTTGCAGTCCGTTTTAGTATACACTGTATGAATAGCGGTGATGATGGTGAGGACTGGTGATGCTGGAAGTGACAGTTACACTAGTCTTCTTCACTAGTGTTTTCCGAGTCGATCCCAGGGACGGTATGCCCCCCTCTAGAGGTTTGAAACGGTACTTCTTTGAGGTGCTGAGTAATTAATCCAAACGTTTGCTTTATGTAACGTGTATGCTTTATAACACACTACAAGATGAAGGGGGCTCTATTTCCCATTGGTAGAAACACTGAAAGACATATTGACGTGTCCATTATATTTCCTAACACCTATAATTCAAGTTGTTTCATAGTATCAAAGACTGAAACAAAACTTCGGTACACGGGTTGTATTTAGCTGAAGCTTAATTGTAATCATAGGAATTAGGGGCAGGGGGCTATTGCCTACTTGTGTTTTTGGTACCAATGGAAACACAGACCCACATACATCTATCACATGTTGAGATTGGTGGGCAAGTTAAATCAATCAATAGGGATATGTAAATGTTATGTAAATGTACTAGGTCAGAGTTACACCACAGCATGAACGGAAGGTTTCATTTCTGCCTGAAATAAATGTAATGTTTTAGAGTGAATGCCGCCTAGTGCATTATCAGTCAGGAGCACTACACTGCATCTGATGTCTACTTGGGTCAACATGTGATGCCAAAATAAAGAAGTAGAGGAAAGGTTTTATTAGTGGTAGGTAGAGGGGGAAACCCTGTGAGTGCATGGTGATCCTTGTGATCCACTGCTAAAACTGACCCCTGCTGCCATCCAACGCTTATTACACTATCACCATTATTATCACTATTAATACTCACAACTAAAACCACTGTTATTACTATTACTACCATGACATTTAAATACGATAAACTTTATTTTACCAGCTTCTGGTTCTGCATCCTAACTTGCTGTGAGCAATGGACTGCCACACGGGTGAAATGCCTTTGAAGCAAATCATGGCTTGTCTTGCTCATGGGCAGGGCAGGAGTGTTATCTTGCATATTTTGCAGTATGTGGGAACCTGGGGCACCTGGAAGGAAACCCACGTGGACACGGAGCAGCAAGGTCGTCAAACCCAGGACCTTCTGTGATGCAGTCGTACTAACCACAGAGTTACACCATTACTGCTTCAGCTCAAACATCTCAGGATAATAAGCATGACTGGATTGCTGTGTGTATGTTTGTTTATTAATGCACAAAAACATATGATATCCATATCATAAAAAATAAAAATCCATACATTCCATTGGGGTATAATGTTGTTTTTGTTTACATTTCCACCAGCAAATGATTTCATTTTGTGTTTTTATTTCTTTTATTGGTGTGTGTGAATGTGTGTGTGTGTGTGTGTGTGTGTCGCAGTCACAGTCCTGTCTGGATATATTAATGCATTCTAAGACTATCAAGTCTCGTCAGCGCGGATCTACGCGTCATCGGAGACGACGTAGCGGTAGGGGTCGTAGAGGTCACGCTTGTAATCGTAAGGATCAAAGTGGGGGCGGGCCTCCTTCGGCTCCTCCCCCTTCTCTTCCACCACGGGCACCGCCGGCAGGGGCGGCGTGGGCGGGGGGGGCGTGGCCTGGACGGGGCGTGGCGGATGGTCGATGAGGCAGTCGGGGTCCCAGTAGGGGTCGCAGTCGTACTCCATGGACTTCACCACCACGGCGGGCGGAGGGGGCGGAGGAGGGACGGACTTCTTCTTCGGTGGTGGCGGCGGCGGCGGGGGCGCGGCGGCGTCAACCTCCTCCTTGGACCTGGGCCTGCAGGCGGGGTTGTAGCGCGGGTCACACAGCACAGGCACGCCCCCCGTGGGCAGGAACACGATCTGCGGCTTGCACAGCACGTCCACGGGGTTGCACAGGTAGATGACCTCGGCGTCCGCCAGGGGGTTCCGGGTGGTGGTGGGCGGGGTCGGGGCCTGCGTGGTGGTGGTGGTGGGGGGCGGGGTGGTGGTGGGCGGCGCGGGCGTGGTCTGGACGCCCAGGACGTTCTGGTAGCTGGAGGCGTCGGCGCCGTGCACCTGCTCCAGGTGACGCATCTGCTGGTAGAGCATGCGGATGCGGTCGATCTCGTACAGCTAGAGAGGGATGGAGACACAGACACGCACACACACACACACGCACGCACACAGAGACGCATACACACACACACACACACACACACACACACACACACACAGACACACACGCACACACACACACAGACACACACACACACACACAGACACGCACACACACAGAGACGCATACACACAAACACACACACACACACACACACACACACACACACACACACACACACACACACACACACACACAGACACACACACGCACACACACGCACACAGACACACACGCACACACACACACAGACACACACACACACACAGACACAGACACACACACACACACACGCACAGACACACAGACACAGACAAAGACACAGACACAAACACACACACAAAGGATTGAATTAATATTGGTTCATCTCTGTCAAAGACGAAAAAGCATATCATGGCATTTCACATGATGCAAAATCCAAACATACATTTTTATAGGTAAACTCCACATTTCCGGATCCCCTACCTAGGATGAACTAATTAAATAAGAAATAATGAAGTAGTTCTTATCTTAAGAGCTTACTCCTTCAATGTGTCCAATGCTGTTGTAGAACCGGTAGTAGGACTGGAAGTCAGGCGTGCCCCTGTACCACCTGGGCTCAACGTTCCTCCTGGGTCGAGACTGGGACAAGAAGTCATGGGCCTGGGCAGAACCTATGCTGACTGAGCCCACGGCTGCCTTCTCTGCAAAATAACAGAGGAAAAGCCAAGTCATTTCAACAGTAAAGTCACATTCACATTCCAAAACATTGTATTCAATATTTTCGATGATATTCAAGGTAAGCATTTTTGCGGTTAATAGCCGATATGACTGGTACATACTTTGTCTCAACAAAAAAGTATCATCAAAAATATTTTTATATTATGTAATATGAAAAGTACAAATTATATATATAGGTCCTATACTAATTAAATTCAATAAAATATACACAGTCATAGTAAAATAAATATTTTTACCTTTAGTATCCTTTATTTTCACTAAAGAAGTTGCCTCTAGGAAATCTAAAGGAAAAAACGGTTTGAGAATATGTCAGCGTCAGCGAGCAAATTCCAACTAACGGTAAGAGACTGTGAGTGTTAGAAAAGGATTTGAAATGGAATGTGTTAGCATGCCCATTTTACATTCATATTTGTATTTTAAAAAGCTGTGTGTATCTATTGTTACAAACCTGGTATTAATACCATGCAGCATAACGCCCTGATCAGGGACACTTGGGAAAGCATCCTTGACATCTGCAATTTCAAAGACCACGATGCATGTATCAATGCAAATATCTTTATATTTCAAACACATTAGGCAAACATATATTTTGGATTTTCTGACTAAATGGAGTTAATGACTAAACATTTTTTTTATGTTTGTTTGATTTATTTATTCTCTATAGTCTGAACTTGTCAAGTTAACGAAACGTCCTCGTGCGAGAAAAAAATAAGATTGTGGGGATACGTTTTATATCTTAAAAGTAGGTCTGCACATCACAGTTTCAAATCAGATGAATAAAGAAAAAATATAAACATATCAGTGCATGTGTCTTACCTGTCCTCGCACTCTCCCTCGGCCAGCTGTAGGATGCAAAGTGTTTGGGGAATATTACTGTTCATAAATACTCGACTTCGTGTCGCGTATAATTGTTGCGATTTCATTGGCTGTCGACTCAAGTGGCTCCACCCCATATACATTTCAAGAGACGTGGACGAGCTCGTTGGAGCCGCCAACGAGGCAATGAACCATAGGAAATGGTTATTCAAAGTCCAACTTCAAAACAGAATCGGGTCCTTGTAAAGTCCTAACAGCCGTGCTCCCGCAGAGTGCAGCACACGAGTCTGCTTGGGACGGTGACTGTTTCAGGGAAACATGAGTCATTAACACATTCATTAACACATTAGGCCCATAATACATGTGTAGCCCTATCTGCCAATGACAAAATTGCAGATTAGCGCCAATTGTTTTAGTTAATCTTATAAACGAAGCATGGTGAAAACAATATCCAAGGCAGGTCCAGTAGGCCTACTTCCTAAATCATGACAAAACATGCCAGAAAGGTTTTAAAAAAAAAGAAAAAAAAAAAGAAAAGAAAAAGACCCTCTCCAGAAACAGCTGGGTATGCTCTTTCAACTCTGTTCTTGGCTAGTCCCAAAAAAAATTAGGGGGACTCAGTCAACTGCTGTTTCAAGGGGGAAATATGCAGGAATGATGGGCTCGCTGGTTCAAACCCTATCCATAGGCCTAATACTTTTTTTATTACTACTAATACTTTTTTTTTTTTTTAAGAAAAGCCAATTGTACTTCACTTGGCGACTACCAACATTCATTAGCCACCTCTATCTGCCTTGCTACTTCAAAGAAAGCCTCTGAGGAAGCAACAACGATGACCAACATCTCAACCTTGTTGGTGAGCCCGACATACAATGCCATTTGTATATGGCTTACTATATCCTAAGTGAGCTAACCGCTCACTGATCGGGCAAATGCACATATTCTCTGTGGTATACTCCTTTTGTTTTTAAATATCTCATTTTCACAGTGTTTCCATTTTTTTCACACTGCTCATTCCTGCTCAGTGTCTGTGATCCTGGCCTCCCAAACCAGCCGGCGAGGCCCTGATCACAGAGTGTGCGGAGACACGGAGTCTGACAGACCCTACCAGGTGTGTCGCCGTGGACGTCATACTGTAATTGCCGCACGCCGGCATGCCTAAAATGGAGGGGTAGGGGACACCATTTTAGGTTCCCTTAAATCATAAGGAACGCGCGTATACCTGGACGTGTTGACGTGTCTATACTGAATAACTCAGGAAGAGCAGTTAGTGGGGACACAAACAATACAAATGGACATTTAATCAATACAATCAGAATTGATTAATTCTGATCGTATTGATTGAATGTCCATTAGGAGATAGATAGATAGATAGATAGATAGATAGATAGATAGATAGATAGATAGATAGATAGATAGAGAGATAGAGAGATAGATAGATAGATAGATAGATAGATAGATAGATAGATAGATAGATAGATAGATAAGAACCCTACAACACTTTCTGACATTTACATTTTAGTCATTTGGTGGACGCTTGTATCCATAGTGGCTTACAAGTTAGCCTGAAGGAACAATTAAAACATACAATGAAAACTGGAGCAACTAGAGAAAGAGTCCAAGGGAGCAATGAACATGAATGGGTTACATCAATGCAATGTACTGGAAAGTTAGCCCATCTCACACAGTTCAGCTAAGGCTCAGTTGATAGCTTGAAGTCTAATCAATTAAATGCATGTACTTAACCTGCATTGATTGCTTTTCCACTGGGGATGTTTTGCCCCAATGAACACAAATGAGGAATTCATTGTTTATTAAGGAATGGATCCTTATAAACTTGAATTAAAAGAGAATATTGTGTTACATACAGCATATGTCTTCAATGGTCTACTCTGTTAAATAGTTTGTTAGTGTGATATTTAAAGTGTTATATGACATTTATCCACAGTGTTAGAAAATGGTCACCTGACCTTGCACTGTTTACTGGTTACTATACAGACCACTGTTTACTTACTACTGTCAGTTTACAACTGTCCACATATCCTCATATCGCACTACTCATGTACAATACTGCACCTTAATTGTTCTTTTGCACTACTGGTTAGAACACCAACTACATTTCATTGTCTCTGTACTTGTACTCTGCACAATGACAATAAAGTTGAATCTAATCTAATCTAATCTAGTCATCTACAACATTATAAAATGTAATATAAACCATATATAAACATAGATAAAAGTAAAATGGCATGAGATACTGATTGGCCAGATTTGTAACTATACAGATGACCACATAGGGTGGATTACTGCAATTTAAAAAAGTTTTCATTGCAAAACTTTATTACCACCTTAGGAGTGTCAATTATCATAGCATGTGTCCCTCAGATCTTCTAGTGAAATTATACCTTGTCCGGAGGCCTCTCTCAATCAGGTATGCCTACTGTATGTTTTTAGTCCTGCATTCTCCATTTTAAGAGGGTGGGTGGCTTGTAGTAAACATGCGACTACTCTTCTTGTATTAGAAAATATGGAGTGGATCTTACACTATATAAATACTATGATTTGACCTACTTACGTGATGTACTCTTCATAACAATATCTAAATAGTATTGTTCTTGTGATTTTGATTAATTTTGATTAACTGTCATGCATCATGATCAATAAAACACTCATAGCTCTTTAAAAGTGCTTACACTCTGAGGTAAATTGTAGCAATTTAGATATAAGGCCAGAATGTCAGATCATCTCTATACTCGTCAAGAACAAATTGATTCGCAATGGTGCTAAATTGATGAATGATCAGTTTTTAATACATTTCGTCTGACATTTTTCCTCTGAAACCTAAAAAAATATATATACAATTACAACAATATAAAAAATATATTATGTAACAAATATATCATTACATATTTTTTTCCATATAATTTTTAGGATGCATTTATATAATTACGTACTTTTGTATAGGGAATATATTGTCTGAGATTAGGTGGAACTACAAAAATGTCAGACCGGAAGTACAATGCATTTGTGATACCGATTGTGTCAACTGTTGTTTAGTTTTCAAAGTAAAATTTAAGATATTATTAATTTAATTTAAATGATCAAGAATGTCAGACTTTCCAGCTCAATATAAATTAATCCATAGTAGACAGTCCCTACGATAAGCCATTTAAAATTGCAACGCAAACCAGACTTTGCAACCAAAATTGCAACGCCTTCCCTCTTCAAGTTTATATTCCTCTTTTAATTTCACTTCAGTTTTAACCCTTGAACCAACAATTTCCTATGGTTAACCATGGCAATGCAGTGTTATCTTAATCAGAACAGCCATTAAAAACTGCAGCTTTACATATTTGGTAGCGTATATAATAATATATTATATAGACATATAGATTATATAGACAATAAATCAATACATATTTGTTCTTTATTTGCATTGTTTTACATACAGTGCATTAACACGTCCGATTTACATTCATAAGCATTCTCAATTTTTGTAAACGATCTCCATAAACGTTGTTAATCACAGTGTTAACGCTGTCGTGTCCTGACATTCAGAGCTATCATTGGTTTTACTTTGAAGAAAACGTAACTTTCGTATTGGAAGTTTGCAGACGCCTTGACGTCGCATTGATATTTGTAGTTCCTACACTGTTGACCTGTCAGCATTAGTCTGTCCTCCTAAGAGCTGTCACTCGGACTACGTGTCAGCTTTTGAAATATCCCCTGGCTGTCTGCCTTCTCGCCAGGTTACACTCGTGCCGGACGATAAGGAACTAGGTACTGGACTGAAGGACTTGCGTTGTGTTATTGAGTTAAGTTAGCTAGCCAACTAGCTAACACTACAAGCTAGTCAGTTTAACGACTAAGCTAAGTAACACTGCTAGCCAGCAGCGTTAGCTAGTTTTTCTGTGCTAGCCTGCCAGCTGTCCTCCTGGGCAAGAAAGCGCCCGCTGCTCTGTTATAGACTTCTTGACAAGAAACGTGAACGGTAGGTGAGGTGCGGAATTTTAACGGACAAACAGTGCATGCTAACCAGAGAAAAGAAAAGTGCTAGTTAATTAATTGTGCATAACAGTAATTAACAGGTCAACTACTACTGCTAATGGTTGGATATTAGTCATAACATAGCTGTGCTCGGTCCAGAAAGATGCTGTGTGTGGGAACGGGAGAGTCACTTGAAAGGCGTTGAGTTCCACATTTACCGATCATGTAGGACATGTAGGCTGAGTGACGGACATGCATCTGAACAAAGAAACCCTATGAACCGCCGATGTCATTTCAAGTTCAAGTATGTTTAGAGTATTAACCTAGCTGCTCACGATTCCCATAATAGCAACAGGTCACAAAGACACACTTCGCTTAAATTATTTCGTATTGACACCCCGACGGCGAAGAACTGGCAAGGGTAGGGGGGCTTGCCGTGTTGTGCAACCGCTAGGTCAGGTAGCTGTCACCGACAGACCTCTGCATGCATACTATTTATTAAGTGCTGTCTGTCACTTCAATGAGCGCACTTTTAATAGTTCATACTTCCACAGCAGACGGAAATACAGGTGTCGTGTTTAACCAAGGGTGTTGCTACTTTTACAACATCAAGGGCAGTGGCCCGTTGGTGGGGAAACTAGCATTCCTGGTGCAATACCTGTGCCGGATCAGACAATTGACTGACATTCCAGGAATGAGGTTGGGCCTAATCAATTGATCTCTCCCCGTAATCCACCTAGTAACACAATCCGAGCACCGACTGTGTTTACACTGCCTATGTTCACGACAGGCGTGCTCAATCATGGCTTGCATACAGTGGATTGGTTCATAGTCTCGATGGAATATATGATATATTTTTATGGAAATGTGTTACAGACAGACAGACAGAAATACTTAAATGATCCCAGAGGGAAATTGCAACAATCTAAGGTGTATGTATACCTGTTCTGTGTGGAAGGTGGTTGAATGTTGTGTTCCCTCACTGAGACTGGGAACAAGGCCAGGTGGCTGTTACATAACAGAATCAAATTAAGTCTGGGCATTGTGAAAGTACACCATCTCCTGGTGGAGCACAGGCCCATGCTTATCCCAGCCTGAGTCATTTCCATGGTCCCAAACTGGCTGCTTAGGAAGAGTGTCTTAGGATGAGTACAAAATGTACAATAACTAAACTAACAGTGTTCTGGCGATCCTGTGGGCTGGAGACCGGTTAGGCCCCCAGCTGCAATGTTCTGGGTTCGAACCGCAAGGTCTGCAGTCTACAAATAGCATTTCTGCGTGGGATCTCGAACCCCTGCCTTGCTCATTAATAACATTCGTTTAATTAAGGTTTCACGGTGTCAAATATTAAATAGAATCCGTGTGTGCATGTTCCGTCGTCGGGGTCAGGCGATCAAGGACTACGCAAGGTCTCATCGCATGCATGCATGCTCTGCGCATTGTGAAAAGGCATGGCTGCTGGGTTGCCCCCCCCCCCTGCAGTGCATGTGTTGACCTTTTGTCCCTCTTCTGCTGCAGTCCCCCGGGGAGGATGGAGAGCCAGGGGTCCAGCGAGGTGATGCTGTCCAGCAGAAAGAGGAGGAGAGAGCGGGAGAGCTCCTACTGCGAGGCCACGGACTCAGAGAGGCCCGGAAAAGTCCCCAGATGCACCGTGGTGAGTCAAAGAGAGGGGGACTCGTGTTACGGCCGTCACTGAAGAGCCCATTTGTCCTGCACCCTGAATAGACCATAGTCTATTTGCGTGTGTGTGTGCGTGTGCGTGTGTGTGGGTGTGTGTTTCTATGCACATTTCTGTGTTGCATTTGTGACCTCCTGACATTAAGGATAAAGCAGACCCATTCACATTTAATCCATGACAAAATCGTTACATTGGGGGGATTGACAATGAATTACTTCCAAAAGTTCTTGTAGAGAAGGTTTAGAAGTCATCATGCATGCTGTTCCCCACATTGGATGCTGGTTTCCCCACCTTTGCTTTCCTGTTGTTGTTTCTTGTTGTCAGACACAACATCATGTTAAAGCATGCAGAGCAGTGGCAAACAGGACCACGCTCCAACACCTGCAGGTTAAAGGCTCCGGTCTTAACAAGAGCAGGAGCCATAACCTGTTTTACCACTTGTCTGATCAGCTGTTTACATAAGGCACATGGTTGGTCCTCGACATTTAAAGAGCATTTGAACCCAATACTGTTTTTTGCTTTAAATATGGTAATATATCTTGTATGATTGTGAACATAGTCATCTATGCCATGTTGTCACTGTTACTAACACTGTGTGTGTGTGTGCGTGTGCGTGTGTGCGTGTGTGGAGCTCCGTCTGAGAATTGGTTTGCAGACAAACAGAAATACTTTAATGATCCCTGAAGGAAATTGCGTTTATTTTGATATTCTCAGTACAACACTGCGTTCTAACGCTCATGTCCACAGATGGTTCTAAGGAAAGAATCACGAAGTTGCCTTGGGTTGTGAACACCCCCACCCCCCCCCCCCCCCCCTGCTTCCTAGAACACTCAGTGTTCAAATTCCAGCTGAAACAGTGGGTTCACTTGCTCTGTAATGGTCATGAGGCAGTGGGGGAGAGAGAGGGAGAGAGGGGGAGAGAGAGCGAGCCATGCAGGTGACCTCTCTTGCACTTTTTAATGATCATGAGAGCGTGGGGGAGAGAGAGAGCGAGGGAGCGAGCGAGTGACTTTTCCTCCCGACTTCATTTCCACCTCCTCCTGTTTGCGTCTGACGTCACCTTTCTGTAATTGTGCCTTTTTTTGTTTTCCTCATGTGTCTTCATCTCTGCCTTCCTCCTTTTGACTCTCTCGGACTCTCCCTGACGTTGCCCAAGGCATAGATGGGAAATGAAATCATTGCCGCCCCTCCTTTTTGATGGATGTGTACACACATAGCACTGGGTTCAACTTCCAGGGGTCCCAAATTAACCCCTGCCGCTTGCCACTGGTGGATAGAGTTGGCCGCCTGGCAGGTTACACAGATTCTGGATTACACATTGAAACAATTGGCTCTGGCTGGTCAGTTCCTCCGCTCTGGCAGGTTCGAACCCTGGTCGGGCGCCGAGCTGGGATTTGGGACCCGTAGTTTTTTATGTATTTAATCTCAGGTCGATATCTGTGTCTTGGGTCCATCAGGGGCTGAAGCACCCGGCTCCTTTTGCTGATGAGCTGGTCCCCGCGGAAACACCTTACCTCAGAGTGAACATGGAGACGGCCAAGAGAGGAACACCAGGTGAGTCTCTCTATCTCACTCTCTCTCGCTCTCTCCCCCTCTCTCTTGGTATCTTTGTCTCTCACCCTCCCTCTCTTCTGTCTCGCGCTGGCTCACTCACTCTGCCTCTCTCTCTCTCTCTCTCTCTCGTTCCTCTGCCATCTCTCTCTGTCTCTCGCCCACCCCTCCTAAACACATGTGCTCTGGATGTTTTGTTCAGACCTTTGGTACTCCCTTAGTGCCTCCTGGGAGTGCACTGCCTTTGATACTGTTGCTATGTGCTCATTCCTTTCCCTCCCTTGTGTCACTTTTTCTACTGCAGCTATTTGCTCCATTCAGATGTGTATGAATTAGAAAGTTTAAAGGATAAAACATGTCAGTCCATCCAGGACAATTTTCAGTGTAAAAATCTTTTTATTCCGGCCTGCTTTTACTGTACAAGTTCAAGGAACACTCCGATGGCACCGGTTTAAAATGGACTTTGCATAGAAGTGTTTGCTGATTGGCTGAAGTCCGGCGTGTCCTCTTGTGTCCTCGCAGCCGATAGGCCGGTGCGGGTCTATGCGGATGGCATCTTTGACGTCTTCCACTCCGGTCACGCCAGAGCGCTCATGCAGGCCAAGTGCCTGTTCCCCAACACACACCTCATTGTTGGCGGTATGTTTGTCGAGTGTGTCAATCGAGGTGACGGGTGGCTGCCCGGCACCGCTTCTCAGAGGGGGGACGGGGAAACGAATGAATCAACAAGCACACACACACACACACACACACACACACACACACACACACACACGCATCCAGCACAATGGGGCAGAATGTGATACAATTATGACATGGGGGGGGGAATTTGGGAAAACTTTGTTATCATTGGAGATTGTCTCTATGTTACTATGTGTGAACTGATACAGATGGAAAGATGAGTGTGTAGATGCAACAGTGGAGGACAAACTGGGGGGCGGGGGAGGGGGGGGGGGGTTGGCGCTTTCCACAATAAACAACGACACAGCAGCGGTGCAGCTGAAGTAACACTGTGACGGCCCGCCTGCTGACCCTGAACGCTGCGGCACTGGAGGTCAGTGGTGACGGTAAACACGGCGTCAGACCATGGATACCACGGGCCACGCTATCACCGTGAGCCACGAACCACAGGAATGCTAATCACATTGAGCGCAATACAAATACGGGCACTGATAATACAAATACAATTGGTAACAAGTAGAAAACCAATACACTGCTAGACTAAGGAACAATGAATAATATAGGGTAAAGGGGGCATTCAGCAGACGCTTTTGTCCAAAGCGACTTACAATCAGTACATTTGTGGGGTTCGACATGTGGACAGTTGGAGGAGGAGGGGGGGGATCGAGGGTATCGAACCCCCGACCCTACGGTGAGTGGGCGACCCGCTCTGTCCACCCGCTCTACCCACTGAGCTACTGCCTTGCAATAAGCTAATTAGCACTACTGAGCACAAATACAGTCAGCACTACTGTGCACAAATACAGTTAGCACCACTGTGACCCTGCGACGGTTAGCGGCGTCGGCGCTCACGTCTGCCCTGGCCCCACAGTGTGCAGCGACGACCTGACCCACCAGTTCAAGGGCTTCACCGTGATGAACGAGGACGAGCGCTACGACGCCGTCAGCCACTGCCGCTACGTGGACGAGGTGGTCCGCAACGCCCCCTGGACCCTCTCGCCAGAGTTCCTCGCCAAGCACCGGGTGAGTGAGGGAGGGAGGGAGTGAGTGAGTGAGTGAGTGAGTGAAAGAGTGAGTGAAAGAGTGAGTCGGTGAAGGAGTGAGTGAGAGAAAGAGTGAGTGGGTGAAGGAATGACTGAGTGAGTGAGTGAGTGAGTGAGTGAGCGAGGTTATAATATGTTGTTAAATATGTTGGTAATGTTAAACAATCAAGAGAAGGGCGTTGCTCTAGAATCCATGAGCCTCGTTGGCATTCCTATGCAATCTGGTGTTTACAAGGTTTGACATTTATCATTTTTCACATTCCCATCCCTGAGCACCAAATATAAATCCCCCCCCCCCCGGCATGGCGTCCCATGGATTTTCCTCACATGCTCTCTGCCCACTACATGATGGTATCTCCAGAGTACTCCACCATGACGTCATCACGTGTGTTAAGGCGTGTCTCATTAGTGCACCTCTGGCTCCCTGCAGATCGACTTTGTGGCCCACGATGACATCCCCTACTCCTCGGCAGGCAGCGACGACGTCTACAAGCACATCAAGGAGGCTGGTGCGTGCCAGAGCTGTCATAGCGATATATGACATGACATGACGAGACATAACATAACATGACATTACTGCACGGCCTCAAGGCTAACCGCCTCCTGACCGTGCGGTTACACAGTACATGCATAATCATTTCCACCTGAAATCCTAGCGTATTCACCCGACACCTGACCCCGCAAAATTGTCCCTGGCTTCGACCTTCGACCTTCTTGCCCCTCCTCCGCCCGCAGGCATGTTCGCCCCCACGCAGCGCACGGAGGGCATCTCCACCTCGGACATCATCACGCGCATCGTGCGCGACTACGACGTCTACGTGAGACGCAACCTGCAGCGAGGCTACACGGCCAAGGAGCTGAACGTCAGCTTCATCAACGTAAGGCCGCTCGCCGCTCCAGATGTGTGTGGGAGGGTTGGGGGTTGGGGGGTGTTGTCAGTGGGTTCACAGCCGTAGCTGGGGAGGGTTTTGGCGTGACGTTCACAATGAGGATAATGTGTGTGTACCTTTTTGTTTGAGGTATATTTGTTTTAGTTTTTCTACTCCCCGTTGCGGAATAGACAATCTATCACCAGCAACACATCAAACACAGCTGCAGACATTCCTGCTTGTTGACGGCCGAAGAGTCTTGTGCTATCTCTAACCTGCCCTTCCTCCTCTTTCCTCCCCCTCCCTCCTTCCTATCCCTCCCTCCTCTCTCTCTCCCTCCCCTCCTCTCTCCCTCCCTTCCCCTCCCTCCCCTCCTCCCTCCTCTCTCCTTCCCCTCCCTCCCTCCCTTCCCCTCCCTCCCCCCCTCCTCTCTCCTCCCTCCCTTCCCCTCCTCTCTCCTCTCTTCCTCCCTTCCTCCCCCCTCTCTCCCTCCCCCCCTCCCGCCGTGCAGGAGAAGAAGTACCACCTGCAGGAGCGCGTGGACAAGGTGAAGAAGAAGGTGCGCGACGTGGAGGAGAAGAGCAAGGAGTTTGTCCAGAAGGTGGAGGAGAAGAGCATCGATCTGATCCAGAAGTGGGAGGAGAAGTCCCGCGAGTTCATCGGCAACTTCCTGCAGATGTTCGGCCCCGAGGGCGCTCTGGTGAGGACGGCTTCCCCGGAGGTTGTAAAGAAGACTCGGGTTCTTCAAACCCCCTAGCACTGAACCGGCAGTCGAGTCACAGCATGAGAACCTTCAAGGCTCAACTTGAGAGGTTTCACGTGTCACTTGGCTGGTTGGATGCAAATCACTGCAGACACATTTAAACATAGGCGGGTATTTAGAGAAACAAATATTCCCCCACCCTACCCCCTCTGTTTTCAATAATAACATCGCGCACACGACATCGTTTTCAAAAAAAAGTTGTCATTTACATCGACCCGCGTAAATAGCCAAACAAACTGTAAACACAGGGCGCTCACATGACGTTAAGCATTTTCTGGCGCATAACGAGAACCTATAACCCTGTTTCTCCCAGTCGACATGGCAACACATAACCGGCGTTTTCTGAAATCTCAACTTTGGCCAGAGTTTTTAGAAATAATCGTTTTCTGTGATAAAAACTAGGTTTTCGTGTAAATGAGAGGCCAAACCGCAGCGAAAGATCTGCGTCTTCCCTTCGTGTAAGCGAGGCCTGAGTCTCCAGAGCAAACACAAGAAGAAACGCTGGAAACTCCCCGGCGATATTTCTGAGTTGTGGCCAACAGTTGCACTGTAAGTGCTGTGGTGCACCAGGCTGCGGTGCACCAGGCTGCGGTGCACCAGGCTGCGGTGCACCAGGCTGCGGTGCACCAGGCTGTGCTGCACCAGGCTGCGGTGCACCAGGCTGCTGCTGCTTCAGGCTGCGGTGCACCAGGCTGTGGTGCTTCAGGCTGCGGTGCACAAGGCTGTGGTGCTTCAGGCTGCGGTGCACCAGGCTGCGGTGCACCAGGCTGCGGTGCACCAGGCTGTGGTGCTTCAGGCTGCGGTGCACCAGGCTGCGGTGCACCAGGCTGTGCTGCTTCAGGCTGCGGTGCACCAGGCTGCGGTGCACAAGGCTGTGGTGCTTCAGGCTGCGGTGCACAAGGCTGTGGTGCTTCAGGCTGCGGTGCATCAGGCTGCGGTGCACCAGGCTGCGGTGCACCAGGCTGCGGTGCTTCAGGCTGTGGTGCACCAGGCTGCGGTGCACCAGGCTGTGCTGCTTCACGCTGCGGTGCACCAGGCTGTGGTGCACCAGGCTGCGGTGCACCAGGCTGCGGTGCTTCAGGCTGCGGTGCACCAGGCTGCTGCTGCTTCAGGCTGCGGTGCATCAGGCTGTGGTGCATTAGGCTGTGGTGCTTCAGGCTGCGGTGCACCAGCCTGTGGTGCACCAGAGCTGGGCCGGCCCAGGGTTTCCTCCACATTTTTTCATGCGTGATGATTCACAATGCGCTGTCTGTTCCCCTGCAAAACAAGCCTGGAACGCTTTATCGCAGTCACTCCCTCTTGTTTCCGTGGTGATGTGAGCCCTCTGTACACTGTCAGCATAGAGAGAGTCCAACACGCTGTGCTGTCGGTCAAAGTCCGGTGGAAAGGTCAGACTGGACTTCAGAACCAGCGTGGCCCGTTTCTTCTTTATATCAAACATTGACTTTGACATTCAGCGCTCAAAGGTGACATTTGGTGTTAAAATGATAATGCGTGGTGTTTGATCTGACAGGAAGTGCAAAATAAAAATACACAGCCCCGGGGAGGGGGGGGAAGGGGCACACGCCTCGCATCAGCTGGCTCCAAAGTCACAGGTTCCTAAATTAAGTAAAGAGGTCGACGTCAAAAATAGAACCGGAGGAGGAACCAACAGTCGCTCCGTCGCTCAGAATCCTCCCAACAACCCCCACCCCCCCCCCCCCCCCGCGCGCGGGCCCTGTGTGCGTTTCGACCGATCGTTGCGTGGTTCGAACCCCTGACCTCTCCATGCCTCCCCCACCTCCCCCCCACAGAAGCACATGCTGAAGGAGGGGCGGGGCCGCATGCTGCAGGCCATCAGCCCGCGCCAGAGCCCCGACAGCAGCCCGGCAAGGGAGGAGGAGCGCTCGCCGTCCCCCGCCTTCCGGCTGCCCTTCTTCAACAAGACGTCGCCGCCGCCGTCGCCGCCGCCGCCGCCGCGCCACAGCGCCGCCCGCGGCCAGCCCATCAGCGACGACGACGATGACGACGACGAAGAGGATTAGGTTGTCTGGGTTTTTTTTTCTTTTTTTCCCTTGATGATGAAGAGGGCGTGGGCGGGGTTGAGGGTGAGTGGGTGGGGGTGTGTGGGTGGGTGTCTGCGCAGCTGTTTTAGCAAAAACCAGTAGCAGGCGGACGGTTTCTCTTTCTTAGTTCCTCCTCCATTTTTGTAGTTTTTTTTCGCCCCTCTCTCTCTGTCTCTCTCTCTCCACACTGTTTCCCAAGGAGCCTCTGTCGGTTGCACGTTGACCGTTCACTGTTAATCAGCCACTTGTGCAGCACTTCTCTCTCTCTCTCTCTCTCTCTCTCTCTCTCTCTCTCTCTGTCCTTCTTTTACCGGCCGGTTTGTGACGCTCGTTCCTTCTCAATGTGATCAAGGTCAGTTAAAAAAAAACGCAATCACTGGTGACCTTTTTTGCTACTCGGAGGCTCGTTGTTCGTCCCCCCTTCCTGTTCCTTAGTCCTCTGAGTTTTTTTTGTTTTTGGTTGTTTTTTGTTGTTGTTGTTGTTGTTGATGTTTTAGCGGGGGGAGGGGTGGAGTCACTTCCTGTATGAACGCGTGTACCTTTGTTCTCAGCCCGGTGTTGTGTACCGCGGCGGGGACTGCATCTCAGTATTTCTACGTACGTCTACGTTTCGCTAGCACTTGCTCGGTGGGTGAAATCACTAGTGTCGGGTTTTGGTGGAGTTAGTTAGTTGGCCCACGACGACAACACAACCGCACATAGTCCAGTTGTTAAAAAAAAAAAAAGGGTGAAGGGCTCCTAATACATGCACACAAACCAATCATATCGGGTTTCTTTTCTTCGTTGTTGTTTTTTTTTTTCCAACCAATGTCTGTTGTTTGTATGATCTGATGGAATTTAGTTAATTCCCTCCTCGTCAAGGTTTTTTTTTTTTTTTTTTTTTTTAAAGGGAAAGAGAAATGTTTCTTCAAAATGACCCCCCTCGCCCCCCACTTCCAAAAAAGACGGTGTGTGCCTGCATGGGCCGTGCACAGTTCTGTGTGCATGTGCATGTTGCGTTTGCGTGTGTGTGCATTGAAATGCGAAGCTCTCCACGGGGGGCATGTTCCAAGTTCAACCCGTGGTCCGCCGACCCCACCCCCCCTCTGTCCTCGGACACAGATCTGGCTTCAGGCGTGCTGATTTTTTTTTTTTTTTTTTTTAATAATAAATCAATGACTTGATTTGAAAAACGATAGCCAGTGGCAGGTTTGAGCCCAAGTCTTTCTCACGGACGCGGGGGTTTGTGGAAAACACGGGGCGGCGGTGTTGAGGGGATCTGGGTCTGTCGAGCTGAACCGCGATCAACATTGAGCACAAAAGGGGTCTTTGTCATCAGTTGATTTTTATAGTTCGTCGTCTGCTTTTTTTTGTGGATGATAGAGCCCAAGGAACCCTAGAAACTGTACTGCTTTCAATGAAGTCCTCAGATGGGCTCACAAGGCTCCGGGTCTGAACCAGTGAAATGAACAGCCATCCCGATTCTATTTAAAGGTTGAATTCAATTATGGATTCCATTGTGGGATTGGTCATAAAAATATGATAAGATATTAATAAAACATTACTATACTGATAACCTCAACTGGGTATAGAACATGTATAAGATTTGCATGTTATTTAACGTAATCTCAATTCTGAATATTAGGAACAATCCGTGTTTAACGTGTCCCAAAACATCAGAATAGATTCCCAAAAAATGTTTCGTCGACATTCTCAAATTATGAATGTGACATTGTCCACGATGAGCATTATATATATCGATGTTTATATAATTCTACATTTGTGGAGTTGGATACAACTTGCGTCAAGTATGTCATGTCTAAGGTAAGCATGAGTTATTTTCAGTGCAGAACCACTGTTCCTTTTTGTTAAACTGGGACATTTCTCAAGCTGCGATCTGTCGAGTTTCTTTTCAAATTGTTGCTTCACAGCGTTGCCCAAAATTGACCACCTGCATCCTTTCCCGGTGTAGAAACAATAGCGCTGCTTCGGTTAACCTGGTGGGCTAGCTAGAGGCGTTGGTAGTACGGTTAGTACCGGTGTGATGATGAGAATCCACCTCTGATGTCTTCTGGGAATCTGTATAGCGTCGTCTTTCTGGGAGTTACCAGAAAGTGTACATTGGGTGAGTGGAAAAAAAAAAAACTAAACTAAAAACCCCAGTACTAATGAGACACAAATGTAAAAGTTTAACACTCCTACTGCCATTATTTTTGTTGTCCTGAATGTGCAGAAAGTTGGAAGGAAAAAAATAAATAAATAAAAAAATGTTCACCGATGACTTTGTCATTTAATCTGCTGCCCCTAGTGGGCAGTCATCGCTCATGGAGTCATCGCTTACTCACCGCTGCACTAAAGTTGCACTCAAGGTAATTTCCTGTATTCTAACCCAACCCATAGAAAAACACATTAACCACGAGAGGAAGTTACACCTATAAAGTTATACTCCTATAACAACACACCAGCTGGACCGACCAATGAACAAGAAGGAGGGCGGTGACGTTTGGACACATGGTCAATTTTTTATTGGACACTGCGGTCACCATAGCTACAAACATGAAAAAGCTGACGGAGACTTGAGTGGGGGGGTGGGGGGGTGAGGGTGACCACTAGCGGGAGACAAACATCACATCTGCTCACAGGACCCCACGGGCCTCCCACACACATATTCACTCATTCACAATTTAGTCATGTTAGTTCAATCCCCAGAGAGAAACGGCGCAGCGTTGAGACCAGGGAACGGCAGCAACGAGAGAGCCGGTGGTCGCAGCCGCAGCTCGTTAGTGGTGTAAAAAAACAGGTCTCAACGGAGGGGAGGGGGGGGCTCGAGGAAATAGGAAAAAGGTAGCAAGGTGGGGTGCGCTCCGTACAAAAGCGCACTCATTTGGTCATTCCTAGCCGCCGAGGCGAAGCCCAGCAGTGATTAGTCTGAAAAATAACAACTCCTCCGCACCTTTTCTCTGGGTTTTTTTTCTTCTTTTTTTTGCATTGAACGGCAGATAAGGGCGGCGCGGCGAGAACAAGGCAGAGAACTCTGCGTATTAAAAAGGCTCCTCCGCCGGCCCCGCCTCCCCCCCCACGTGTGTGGGGGCGGGGCATCACCGGGCGACGCCCCCCCCGGTCCGCCAAGAGAGAGAAAGAGAGATAGTACGACTATGACCCGAGTGTCTACATATAAAACAATCAAATAAAAAGGTACTAACGATTTTTTTTTTGTACTTGGGATACTAGAAAGGAGGGGGGGAGGAAGAGGAGGGGGGAGGGAGGAAGAGGGTCTAGAAACAGGACATTTCCCTTTTAAACAACCTATGGAGCAGACAGTCAAACGGTGACGTTGAGGACCAGACCAGGAGCACCGCTGTGCCGACAGGTTTGAGTTATACGATGACAACGCTTCACTCTGCTTTGTTTTGCATATATCTGTGCATTATGCCCGTGTTTATTTATTCATTTGTACTCTCTAAATTCTCCCAACACAAAACGTATTTATTTTTCATTCATGGGTGGGGGTGAGGGTGGGGGCAACAGGGAGGACTGAGGGGGAAGAGGGCGGGATTCCAGAGAAAAAAGGGAAACAAGGAAAAAGTGGGAAGAGGAAGAGAAGACCTGCTGCTATTCTGGGTGGGGGTGGGCGGGGCCAGAGGGCAGGTGGGCGGGGCCGGAGGGCGGGGCTAAACATTAGCAGCGCGTCTCGTAGATGCCGGAGCGGCCGATGTAGCGGACCCACTTGATGACGTCGTGGTCGCTGTAGTTCAGCTTGGACTCAAACACCTTCAGGTAGCGCACCTTCAGCCCCGACGGAGCGAAGGGCACCTGAGAACGGAGGAGGAGGAGGAGGAGGGGTGGGTTAGTGCATGACGGGAGGCACCGCGGCCAAGAGACAGGAGAAGAGAGCCTCTCAGCGGGGAGGAAAGGCGCGGTCATACCTCAAAGTTCATGGAGATGGGCGGGCGGGCCCACTTCTTCTTGTCGTTGGTGGGCAGCAGCTCGATCTCGGCGCTGATCTGGGACTCCTTCATCCCCGCCATGCGCTTGATCCTAGCAGGGACGGACGGGGAGACGGTCAGGGGGGCGAGGTGTGGGGATACACACCAGAGAGAGAGGGAGAACATACCAGAGAGAGGGAGAACACACCGAGAGAGAGGGAGAACACACGAGAGAGAGGGAGAACACACGAGAAGAACACACAGAAGAACACACCGAGAGAGAGAGAGGACACGCAGAGAGGGAGAACACAAACAGAGAGAGGGAGAACACAGAGAGAGGGAGAACACACCGAGAGAGGGAGAACACACCGAGAGAGGGAGAACACACCGGAGAAGGAGAACCCACCCGAGAGGGAGAACACACCAGAGGTTGCGCTGCGACTTACTTCCACACGATGGCGTTCTCGCTGGCCTTGTACTTGGCCTTCCCCTTCATACAGATCACCTGCACGCCGCTGGTGTTGAGGGGCGTGGGGATGCGCACCTGTAGGGGACACACACACACAGGTTGACACAAGGTCAGGGGGCCGCGGCGACAGACCCCTGGGGGGAGGAAATGTCTCCAAAATATTCCCCCCTCACTCCCTCCAGGGATGCAATAAATACCCCAAATTGAATAAAAAATGTAATTGAATACAAGGTACATGGTACGGCTAAATGCATGTATAATCTGCGATGGTTTCCTCCAATGTACAGTCAGTCAGTCGAACCCGTGTTACACACACAGTCCACATGTGCAGCAGCCACAGCGGAGCCTCACTGGCTGGTGTTTCATCTGCACTTTACCGCCGTGGAGCTAACGGGCTAACAGGCTCCTAAACAGTGGTTTTATCATCACACCCACAGGGGGACATTTTGAAACGGGTGAGACGTATGGATGTAATTGAGTTTTAATTTGGCCGTTCTTCAGCTCGGGGTACTTGGGTGTAATTTGCTTATTTTGCAGAAATAGTGCTGCTTCCCGGCCGGGGGTCCTCTGTGTGTTCACACAGCTGGAGACCCCACGAGGATTAACTTAACTAACAGTAGCACTGTGCGGCTGCACCTCACACTCACTGTGGATGTTGGGACCATCCTGGTGGGCCGCCATTTTTGTAGTTTTTTGTCACTTTTAGACTTTAAAATCATATATCCAGCTTCAAAAAGGCCCAAATACATAACATAAAATCAACAATATTCTATGGTTGGACTGACGAGGACTCATTTACTCAGGGGCACGTTGCGCCCCTCCCGACCGCCCTGGTGTCTCATCACCCTCCAGTGGATCAATACACAAACAAATCACGCCTCCATGTGAGAAAGTAACTGTGTAAAAGTAGCTGTGGCTCCATGGAAGACATGGGCCTTGTTTCGATATCCATACTTACCAGTACTTAGTATACTTAGTTTGTGTACCTAGGGTGTTCCGATTACGACCGCAGCGAAAACTGTACTCAAAGGGATGTTGCCGTCAAAACGGTTAGTACACATAATGTGCGTGTACGGTGTACACTTTCCGTACTCAACGGCAGCCATCTTAGCTACGTAGCGGAAGAGGCGGAGCCAGGCTGAGCCGCGCTCAGTTGGAAAATGGCCAGACATCAGTGGGCGTAATGGATTTGGCTGCGCAGCTGATAGTAATTTCGGGTAAGTGCACCATTTGGAACAACACTAACATCTGAAAAACTGCACTTTGTGAGTATGGATAGTGTACTACGTTTAAGTGTACTCATGAAGTATGGATATCGGAACACGGCCTTGGAGTTTAGCGCTCCAGGTCGACTGGTCATGGGGGGGGGGGGTCTCACCTCGATCTTCTGGGCCAGTAGCGAGGGCTTGAAGTTGGACTTGATGACCACCTTGACCTCCAGCTTGGTGCGGCCCACCTCCCTCACCAGGGGGATGACGCGGAAAGGCAGGATGATGTCCTTAGTGGTGCGGTACCTGGTCAGGACGCAACGAGACGCGACGTGAGTCGTCTCCGCGTTCGAACCCCCAAAACGTACACTCTGACCGCGCTTTGAATAAGAAGGTGACCGGTAAATGATAACGAATATGAAATATTTAAAAAAAAACATGTGCTCTCGTGCTACTGTACATCTTCTGGTACCCTGCTCTACTGTGGGGACCACCATGGAAAACGGGGTCCACGATGTGGTCCGCCATGCTAGCAGGTTAGCGAGAAGCTAGCCTACAAATATTTGGCCCCCCGACACATTTACATTTAGGGGCATTTAGCAGACGCTTTTCCGCTTTTCCAAAGTGACTTACAAAGAGTACATTTGTCATAAGTGCTGCCAATACAGTAAGAAAGTCACCAGAACAAGTTTCAAGCATTTCAATTGCTAGGTTAACCATTGCTAGTATACAACATCTCTGACTAAGTGCCAAGTTACAAAGAGCGATTAAAGTGCCAAGACGTACAACAAATAAGAGCATGAGGGTAGGGTTTAAAAGGATGGATGTCATGCAGGGTTCAGGTGAACTCTGACCAAGTGGGTCTTGAGTCTCTTCCTGAAGATGGGGAGTGACTCTACAAAGACTCGGGGATCACTTGAGGTTCACGGAACACAAAAGCACGACTGTTTCCAGAGCGTGCGGCCGAGAGAGCAGGAGAACACAAGGAAGTCAACACAGAGACGTTCAGGGGCCTCCTTACTGACCTCATGAGCTCGTACTCGCCGTCGGGGGGGATGAAGCTGATGCTGCGCTCCGAGTCAAACTTGCTGAGCCGCACGCACTGGTGGAAGGTGCAGTCGTCGATGGCGATGGACTGCTTCCCGCTGCTGCTGGAGGAGGAAGAGGAGGAGGAGGAGGAGGACGGGGAGGAACGGGAAGATGGGGAGAGGAAACACACAGAAAAAGGATGAGACGACGTGGATGGTTGGGATTGGCGTGATGGCTGTTCAGAGTGCTCTCACGGTGTACAGCGTCGACACAAACGCCACGACCACATCACCACAGATCGCTCCGGCTCTACTACACAAGCAGGACACGGCGTGCGTGTGAAAGACACAGAACTAGACTACTGTGATGGACACAAACCCGTGTTAGATGTTTGGGTGGAGAGGGGTTAAGCGTGGACAGGGAGGGGGGAGGAGCTAAAATAAACCATCACTACTGAGGGGGAGGCGGCATGGAAAAACACAGTGAAGACACAATGAGGTGCGTTTGATTTATGTAACAGTGTTGAAACTGCACTGCAACAGCACGGCAAAGAGTTGTCCCCAAGCATGACACCGAGGGCCTCTCTCTGAACGCATAGACACTGTGTGTGTGTGTGTGTGTGTGTGTGTGTGTGTAGAGGCTCAGTTATTAGTACAATACCTTCCACCCCCTAAATCACTGAGGGGCGTCACACAGAGAAAGAGAGACAGAGAGAACAGATGCATCCGCAGGGAAAAGGAAAGGAAAAATAAAAGTTGTCAAGTTATCCTGAAGGCCAACCGTGAGCATACAGGAGGAGAAGAGAGGCGGTGAACGAAAGACAGTATGGACGTCTTCAACACTTGACTCTACACTTAACCCTCTGCTGCCCCTCACTGTCTAAACAAGCCCACACACAGACAATTGAAACAGGAGAGAAAACACCCAGGGCGGACTTTTACTTTGAAACACGCGACTTCCGGCTAGCATCCCGACATCCCAAGCACTTCAGTGAAAACACTGAAATCAGCATTTCCTAAAATAAGTCTGAAACATCAAAAGCGTAAAGCGCGTTCATTTATCCCCCCCCCCTTGGCTCTGAGGAAACCCCGCCCTCCCCTCCCCGCCACTCTCTCCCCGGCCCTCCCCCGTCTCCCTCACCTCTTCCCGGCCTCGTCGGCAGCGCCTCCCTTGCCCTGCTTGTCGATCACAATCTTGTCGTTCATGCCGAACTTGCACTCGGGCATGCCGCTCAGGTAGCTCTTCATCACCACCCGGCCCGACACGTGGGCGCTCAGCACCTGGCCTGCACCGCCACGGGTGGGGGTGAGGGTGAGGGTGAGGGTGGGGGGGACAGGAAACAGCAGAGAGAGAGAGAGAGAGTGAGGGGTGTGGTTTTTTTTTTTTACTTCCAAGGTTTTTAGTCGCAAGACAGGGGGTCCCCGAAACAGGCTGGGACAGCCGTTCGGTGAAATTGTGGCCAGCCTGTTTCAGGGACCCCCGGTTTCAGTGTTACGTGTGCTTACCAAAACCTAAAAGAAAAGCTACATGAACAACAACCAACAGTTACAGTAGGGACGCTAAAACCCTATACAGTGCATTGTGACGTCACATCACAACGGCCGCTTCAATGTGCAAAACAAACAGGAGCATCAGAATGGCATCGGCGTGCTTCGATGGCATTTTAACCATTGTTTGGGGAACGGGGCGGAGACAAATCATGCGTCACGACGGGGGGGGGGGGGGGGGGGGGCTGACGTCACCGCGTTCGGCAGGGCCGCCACGGTGAGGGAGCGTGTGGTAAATGTTATGTCACGTATATAATGTAGTGTAATGTAGTGTAATGTAGTGTAATGTAGTGGAGCCACTCTCACCCTGAGGGGACATGAGCAGGTTGACGCTCTCCAGCACGTCCAGGAAGAGCTCGTTGCGCCGATACTTGATTCCTTCTCGCCGCCAGCCGATCTGCCCCGTCACCTGGCTGGTGATCTGAGACTGCTCCTCCTTTGTCTGCATGGGGGGGGGGGGGGAGGAGGAGGAGGAGCAGGAGGAGGGAGAATGTCAACAACAATGGATTTATGAAAAATTTATAAGGGTGCTCTCGCAGGGCTGCCCGGGAATAAAAGGATTGTAGCGAGGATGAGTGTGTGTGAGTGTGTGTGTGTGTGTGTGTTTCCGTTACCTGATGCTGTGTTTGTTGTGATGGGTCCCAAAACAGTCATGAGAGGAATGCGTGAGGGAGAGAGGAAAAGAGAGGTATGGCTTTTAGTTACAGACAGTCTTCATCATTATGCTCTAGCGTGTGTGTGTGTGTGTGTGTGTTGCAGCTGACCTGTCCCTTGATGCCCTGCTGGGTGATGAAGGTCTTCAGTGCACCAGTCTCAGAGTTCTGTGGATAGCCAAAGTCCAGGATCTCTGTATGCACACAAATACAAAAGAGAGACACACACACACACACACACACACACACACACACACACACACACACACACACACACACACACACACACACACACACACACACACACACACACACACACACACACACACACACACACACACACACACACACACACACACACAGTTTGGGAGAATGTCACATTGGGAGTCAAAAAAAACTAAAACTGTTACATAAATGCATGTATTGTAATTATGTAAATGTTACAAAGAGAACCGCGGTTCTCGCGACGCCGCTCACCGTCCAGCAGCTCGTAGATCAGCACAAAGTTGTTCTTGATGTTCTCCTCGCTGATCTTGCCGAAGTACGCCGCCATGACGTCGCACATCTTGTACAGGAACTCGAACACCATGGCGGCGTTGACGTTCTGCTTGGTGACCGCCGCCAGCCAGATGTTGGAGCGCTTCACGTGGAAGAAGCTGGTGCGCGCGATGTTGGTGACCGGCGAGCGCACCTGCTGCCGGGCGTGGATCACGTTCACGCGGAACGCGTCCACCGCGTTGCGCCTGGCGGTGGGGAAGGTGGAGGGGGAGACGGGGAGGTGGTGGGGGGAGGAGGGGAGGTGGTGGGGATGGAGGGGGAGGTGGTGGGGGGGAGGAGGGGGAGGCGGAGGTGGTGGGGGAGGAGGGGGGAGAAAGACCATCGTTAGTTGCTGGTAAGACGATGTTGAGCCAATTCCCTCTGCAGGACAGCCATGGCACTTCACAATCCCCGTAAAGCAGTAAATGAACAAAACATCAAAGTATGGATGTGGGATTTGTAGTAGGGGGGGGGGGGGGGGGGGGGGGGGGGCACCAACCAAAGGCATGATCATGTACAAAAAAAACAAAAACAAAAACAATAATAACTCTTTAATATCCGCTTGTGACCGCAAAGGAAATAATGGAAAGCCAGCAGCTTGCATGACACGTCACTGGTTGGTTCTACCAGACGGTCCTGTGCAGGTGAAGGTCCTGACCTCAGCATCTCCAGCAGGAGAAGCAGCATTCGGGTTCGAGTCAACACTCAGTGCTGACCATCGCAGAGCAGACACCTTCCCTCAAGAGATTCTGGACATGTTCTCCGCGAAACACCTTCTCGATATATATTCCTCAACCATCTTAATTGAATTGGCCATTAGTGCATGGAGGTCCCTGTAACACGGGGACCCCCATGTCGTGGTGGTGCAAGGCCCGTGTTGAGTTGATTCACACTCAGAAATAACAGGGCTCTCTCTCTGCGGATGACTCAGAGGCCCTGTAGACGCAGCCGGGCCCAAACCTTGGCCCGTCTGAGTGCAGTAAAGCTGGAGAGGATTACCCAACCTGCTCGGTTCAAATTCCACACTAAGGCCAACTCGTGCATGTGTGTGTGTGTGTGTGTGTGTGTGTGTGTGTGTGAGAGTTATTTAAACAGAGGAACTTTGCTTGTTTTCGCTTACAAAACAAACAGAAGAGAAATCGACAGAAAACATGTATTTACGGGCATCTGCGTAATCCAGGGTATGATCGCGCCCAAGGCTACAAGTACACTGGCTCTAGGAAAGGCAGCGCTGTGGAAAAGCAATGAGGTCATGTGAGATGGCTGATTATAAAGCCGTGACCCTGTTCTTTACCTGGGATGTACACACACACACACACACTGAAACCAGGTAACTCCCCATAATTATTGTTTGTCATACGCCTTGATTTGCTTGTTGTAACAGGCCACAGCTACATCGGGTTTGTCTCACACAAACACACACACACTCTCTAACTGCCATGTCACAAGCCGTGTTTCCCAACATTCTGGTTAGGAAATGCAGGGAGAGTGCATTGCCTCATTCAATTAACAATCGAGTTCATCCATAACTCTACCACTGCGTCAGACAAACACTCCATAAGGCACTTATTTATTCAGCCGAACCTTAATGCTGCAAATAGATTCAATTGATTAAGCGAACGTTTTATTTATTTATTTGAGTGAAGTGAAGAAGTGAAGAACCAAAGTCCAGAGCCATTTCAATCTTAGGACAGCGGAAGTTATTCCTGATAACACATCGGTGGGCCACAACATACAACGTTTTCCCAGAGTTAAGCCTGACCAAACATGGGCGCTCTAAAAAGAACCAGCAGATCTCATGCTCGGGTTAACATGCTAAAGTCAAGTTCACGGGTAACAATGCTAACGCGGCTAGCGCATTAGCCTCTTTTTTTTTTTTGCCTTCAAGTGGTTGTCTCTTATACCCCTTTTACACTGAAGCGGTGACATGGTAAAGCACGGAGCATGCTATAGGTGCGCGGGGGTCAACCTGCTGTAGCAGACTGCGACCCTGGGGGGGGGGGGGTTCTAAAGGGGGAACGCCATTGGCTAAACACAGGAGGTGGGGCGGTACTTTGGCTGCGACCGTGTGGTTATGCACAGCCGTGCCATGGGGTCGACTACCGGGTCAACAACTCCTTTCATGCTCGTGCCAATTATTGACATTTCAGAAATTCAGAAAAAAAACACTCATTTCTGGTGGTTTCTGGTTTGCTCCTGGTGTCTGGTTTTGTCGCCACTCGGTTTTCAGTATGAAAGGGGTGTAACTTGGCTCTTACTCTGGTCCCCTCTTGGCCGCCGCGAGGTCATGCTGAAGAGACACCAGGTAGTTGATGAGAGAGGTCAAAGGGCATGCTTTCTGGGGAATGATGGGAAAGGGGGGGCGGGGTTCGGCTGTATGGTTGCCATGGTAAAAGAGGAAGTCATGCTTGGGCATCTCTTACCTATTCCTACCGGGGCCAAGATGGAGAGATAAGGGGGAAGGGGGTGGGAGGCAACAGTGGTGGCAAAAAACAGATAAGAGAGGAAAGAAGGATGGTGTAAAGGAGAGAGACATAAATGCACAAGAGAGACAGTTCTGTGCATCATGTGAAAACACAGACGTGAGGCGCGCGGGTTCAAGATGGCGGCGTCTGAGCAACCACTGTACACCCCGCCAGTGAAGATGGTAGAGCTATCGGCGGCCCCTTTACACCCGTGTAACAGAAACGCCTGCGGTGATGTCCTCTGGTAGTGCCATTTCATGTATCATTGAGGCACGGCATGGCACTCACTAAAATGGCAGATCGCTACCTTCCACCTCGGGAAAGGTCAGATGTCAGGGACCAGACACGCTCACATCACACGGCGCCCGGCCCAAAGGTCTGTGGACCGGTTGGTCAGAATAAAGACACAGGGAGAGAGAGAGAGTGTGCCGACCGTCAGTCTGATGTGGCATTACATTTTCAGTCGGTCAGCACTTGGCAGAAACATCTGTGGGGCGTGCTCTCCCCGTGTTCAAATTTCCACCTCAGCAAAAAAAAAAGTGAACACTTCCCATTTCTACTTGTCACATTTTGGAAGTATTGAAGGTTGGGCATCTCTTCTGATGACTTGGCTCACTTGACTCAACTCTTGATGATGAACTGATGAACAGTTACAAAAGACAGATAGAGGGAAAAAAATAGAACTAAATAAATAAATAAGAGGTCCTTAAGTGACTAGCCCAAAAGCACCACAACACAACAATAGGCACGACGTAAACAAATTCTGTTGTGGGTAAATGCAAAGTGAGTGAGTTAGATGGATCACATTTGCTTAGACACAACATAGCTGTGCTGGGACCAACTCCTAATCAAGTCTCCTAACCGCAGCCTGTCCTGACATCGTCCTGCACGTGTTCTCCAAACCCCCTCGGTGAGGGCAGGTGTAAAGCCTGGCCCTCATCCCAACACATCAGGAAACGTTGACTCCAAAAGGCTTCCCTGTTTCACACTCACCATTGGTCCTGTCTGACCTGTCCTCAAAGTATGCAAAGTGTGGGGGTGGAGAGGTTAGTGGAGTAAATCAAAACATTTCAGTCGGCCTGGTCTCTTGGATTGTTTCCGGATTGTCACTCTTCGATTTCAGGCATGTTGTGTACCAACTCATAACAAAAGGGCTCCTGTTTCCACTTGTCGCGTTTGTTTTTACCTCCTAGCTGCTAGTCATGGTGGCTGGACTTCATCGTCAAATCATCATTCAAATATTTGGCTATGTGAGGAATATATACATTAATTTGAAATCCATTCAAAAATATTGAGAACGTTTCTATACCAGCACACTGGCGCCAATTATGTTCCACTTTCCGATGGCACTGAATAACTCAATGGCGGTCGATTCATAGTTGAACAGTCGTGTGATTTTTCGTGTTAGGTGCTGTGTCCTTTGTGGACACCTGCTAGTTACAGTACAGGAAGGCGGCAGACACAAACGCCGCTGCTTTCCCATTGGACATACCCTATGTCATCGCGGTAGACTCTGGAGATAAGGACCTCCCCCTTATGGTTGTAGATGAACAGTCCTCCAATCATTGTGGCTGCTCTTTACTCCCAAATGCCCATGGTGAACTCAAAACGCCACCTGGGGAGAGGGAGAGAGAGAGAGAGGGAGGAGACAGAATGAGGAAAGAGGTGATTGTATTGAGGAAACAGCGAGGGGAAACTGCATTTTCTAGTGAAAGCCGGGAACAGCGCAAGGGGTGACCCACATTACAGGGGGACGTTTGTCCGCTTACATCCGCTTGTGCCCAGACACACATGCACACACACACGCACACCAATTCATTTCCAACTGAATACACCCTGCAGCTGTGCCTTGTGGGGGTGAAGTCAGTGTTGTGAGACACACATATTGGTTCAGATACATAAATTACATTGAATCTAAGGGTGCAAGTACACACATACTCGTGCATGGTTTTTCAGACGCACGCGAGCGAGCGCACGCGCACACACACACAAACACACACACACACACACACACACACACACACACACACACACACACACTCACACTCACACACACAAAGTAGGTTTCCCCTTGAAAGAAAGATTACTGCTGGATTAGCAGACATCACTCAAGTCTCAAGAACTGCGGGCAGCCAACTACGAATCAGAATATCCATTAATTGGCCAGATGGAGCCATTAGGTCAAATGTGGTAAATTGCAAAGCATCGAATTTCCTAGCAAGTAGACAACATGGATAAATGTATTGCAATAGTGGAAATATCCCCATGTCATAGCGTGACGCTTCCTGCATATAGTAGGCTGGTTGTGCCCATTCAGAAAATACTTCTTGAAAACTAGGGATGTGGACGTGAGTGTCTTCACATTGTTGCGCGGGGGCATCTGCAACACGTTGCAACACAAGCCAGATAACGGAGGGAGACAGGAAATGTTTCCTTCACATTTCACGGCGTCGGTGAGTCGTGACTGGAGACATAGCAGTGAAGGCAGCGCTGCCCTAAGCGGGTTTAATCGCCCTAATATCGGCCCAAGTCAAGATGTCTGCTTTGCTCGGAACTCCCTCTCTAAAAAAAAGGTTCATACATCTTTTATACGTTGTCGTCCGTGTCTCGCAATGTGAGCGTGCTCGGTTCAAACTACTCAATTCACACATTCACAACTTTAAACGATGTTAGGCATGAAGTCCGCCCTAAAGGAAAGAGATGGAGTTGGCCAATAGCTTCCAAGATATCCCGAGCTAACGTAGCTTAGCATGCGAGCTAGTTGGCCAAGCGACAGATAGCCGTGCTAACGTTAGCTCCGCTGCCAAAACGGAACAATGTTACAGACTCTGAAAGCTATAGCCAACACGGAACAAAAAAAAAAACTAAACAACCCCACAAACTATCTCCTTGTTTTGCGATGAGCTTACCCTGAATCGCTCTATCTCGCCACCGGCGCTTGTTCCCCTCCCTGCTCACCGCCGTTGTTTATTTGACGTTTGAATAGCTTTCTGGTTCACACAGCCGCTAATTCTGCTCGCGTTGTCCCTCCTCCTCCTCCTCCCGTGGTGCAGTCAGCTGACCGCCCGCTGACTGCTGGGACGGGCGCGCGCCCCGGCCGGGGAGGAAAAGGCGCGGCCGAGGCAATGTTCAAGCCGCGCCCAGTCATTTTTTTCCCTCATAGATATAATATAATAGAGTTGGGACATTAGTTTGCTTTTTGCTTTTCCAGAGTTTATGTTTCGGATTTTCATTGTCACAGTGCTGCACCTTTGTTTGCCTTTGTTTTTTTTTAGTATAGGTCACCCTGATTGTAAAATGTAAATGTATTTACAATGACATGACATTTACAATAACATTTGTTTGCTTTTTGCTTTTCCAGAGTTTGTTTTGGATTTTCATTGTCAAGTGCCGCACCTTTGTTTGTCTTTGTTTCAAAATTGTTATCGTAGGTCATTGCCCTGCTTGTAAAATGTAAATGTATTTACAATAACATGACATTTACAATAACATTGGGCGTTTTGCAATTTCTCATTGTTCTGAGTCTTCCTCCCACTGCAGTGGTGAATTCATTTTTCAAACAATGTGCTCGACGCTTTGACCCATCTATACACCCAGAAGTCTGCTCTATAAGCCTGAACGTACACACATCTGTGCGCCAGATCACAAAGCCACCGCATTCCTTTCCCCTGGACTGCGTGGAATTTGTGTTTTAAGGTGAAAGTGACCGATCATTCCAGGGCCTTGTAAACGTGTCCGTCTCCTGCTGCCAGACACAAACAAGCAAAGTGTTGCAACGCCACAAAAAAAGACACACAAGGCAGATTTTAAGTCATAAAACTATATTTATAAATAAAAAGACATTTGCTCCTTGATAAAAGTAGTGAGAAAGACATGGTAAGAATTTGTTTCCACTATACATTATCACAAGACAGAGACTGAAAATGCTCTGGATTAAAGATGAAAATGTAGTTATGTCGTTTTTAAAAAAATGACTCTCAAAGCTGGACGCTTATGTTTAGTGTTGAAAAATTAAAACTATTTGCAGCGGACTACGTATATAATAAAAACAAACGCATTCACACAGAAAGAAGGACCTCAATGCTTTCTTTCTCTACATACAACTCCTTTTTTTTTTAAACTTCTTTCCCTCTTTAGTCAGGCGATCATATTCAAACATTTTTTTTTATAAAGTTGACAGTGTTCATTTCCATGTCCTCGCACTTCTACTTCTTCTCATCTTTCCAAGTGATCTGTTGTTAGAGGTCAAAGAACAAGGGGGGGGTAGGGCTGGGGGGAGGGAAGACATGAGGGAGAGAGAGAGAGAGAGAGAGAGAGAGATAGAGAGAGAGAAGGGTGGAGGAGGAGAAGACAGAAGAAAGTAACCGCTCAGATAAGGAGAGCGAGCGACGCGGCGAGAGAACAAACCGACGACAGGCATTTTCAGTTTGAAAAAAGCGCCGAGTCATGTCCTCCTCCTGCCGGCCTGTTCCTCCACTGCTTCCTTCTCTTGATCCCTACCCTCCTAGCAGAGGGGAGGAAGGCAGGGGAGGCGGGTTGGGGGGGGGGGGGGGGGGGGGGGGGAGTGGTCAGGGGAGGGTGGGGAGGGCGTGTTCTTCACTGAAGAAAAATATGGCCACTACTACGGGGAGGAAACTGTGCGGGTCAAACAAAACAATAAAGCAAAGAAACATTCTCTCAGGCGATGAAGCCAGACGTGGGCCTCAGGTCTCAAACAAGGGAGGGCAGGGGAGTTGGACAGGAGTTGAACACATTGTGTCACTGCGCTGCTCTCAGCCACGTTTTACCCCCCTCCCCTCTCTCTCACCCGAACCCTCGTCCAGCCAGCCAACAGGAAGCCCACTCTGCCTGCACACACACACTGGGGGGGGGGGGGGGGGGGGTTCTGGATACAGGGGGCGGGCGGGGGAGGGGCGGTCCCTGACCAACAATCACATGACGTCGACAAAGAACTCCCCGGGGTTGCCCACCGCCATGCGCAGGGACTGGCGCGAGGCGGTGAGCTCGGGCGGCACGTTGGCCAGCTCGCGGCCCGGCGGGGCGCCGGGGGGCGGCGGCGGCTGCGGCGGCGTGCTGCGAGGGCTGCGGGGGCAGCCCGGGGGGTCCGTAGATGAGCCCCGGGGGGCCGTAGGGGACGGCGTGGTGGGCGTGGTGGGCGTGGTGGGAGTGGCCGCTGCGGTGGCTGAGCGAGCTGCGCACGCTGCGCTCGCTGGGCGGCGCCGCCGAACGCTCGCTGGGCGCCCGGTGGCTGCGGACCTCCGACTCGCTGCCGCCGCTGCCCCCAGACTTGCGGCCCTCGTTCTTGCTGCAGTTGGAGCCGCTGCTCCCTGTGGGCGAGGGAGAGAGGGGGGAGAGAGAGGGGGAGAGAGAGGGGGAGAGAAGAGAGGATATAATAGAGGATTTGAATATGATGGGAACGACCACGGCGTTGAGCTGGGCACCCGATGAGGCGGGGGGGAAAGGACAATTGTAAAGTAATAAAGTAATGAAATTAACAATCGTAATCTATGGTCACCATGGCGACCATGACTGCCGTTTCCTCATTCAAGTTCCTGGGGATGCATTTATACGTTTATGATTGTTATTTTAAGAAGGGAGCACGTACTGTCTAAAACACACAATTCACCCTTTGATGCACCGTACTACAATAGTAGTTTTAGGATCATTCACATTTGTAGGCTTTTCCCATAAAGAACGCACAATAACCAACAGTACTGGGTGAAGACACAATACAGAGATATACAGAATACAACAAACGAGATGCGCAATACCAAGCTACACAAAAAAAGCATCACCAATGTAAGCACGTCAGCTGAAAGAAAGTCATGACGACAATAAGATAAAACTCAAGGTCAGTGCTGAGCATCTCTGAGTAGATCAGACTTTTTAACTCGGTGTTGAATGTTGTGGAGGATCTAATAGAATTCACTGGGCGAGTGGGCATGGAGTCAGGAAGAGGAGGGAGAGGCCAAACCAGTAAACGTGGTGTAAACCAGACACCAATTAGAGTAGTCTAAATTCCCTACATTGTATTTCTCCAAAACCTTACAGTGATGAAAATGCAACGGCTTTTCGCCTGCAGTTTGTCGAGTTTGTTTGAATAAGGACTCAAGCAACCATGTGTACAAACACACACACATTCACCCCCCCTCCCTCCCCACTTTTTTAACTCCATGCACACAAATCCTAATAATCCCACCCTTATACTCGCGTATTATTCACTCCCTCACTTACTCACCCTCTCATCCACGTACTCATTCGCCCATTCACGTATGGCACGCTCACCTACTGCTTCTCGATGCGCACACACACACGATACCCACAACCCGTACACAGACACACACACACACACACATACTACACACGTATACATACACAGACACACACACACACTGATACCCACAACCCTTACACGCACACGCACACACACTACACACTACACACGTATACATACACAGACACACACACACAAAGACTACACACACACACTGATACCCACAACCCATACCGCACACACACACACACACACACACACTACACACCACACACACTCACCACTGTGCTGGCTTCCGGCGCTGCCCTGCCCCGGGGCCCCGGCGTAGGGCTGGGGCAGGTCGTGGGGCGACTGGGGGTTGTACGGGTGCGAGATGGGGAACTGGTAGGGCAGGGTCATGGGCCACGGGGCCGCCCCCGGGTGGGGCAGAGGGTGGAGGATGTCCTGGTCGGAGGCACCGCCGCTGGAGCCGTCGTGGTCGTGGAGGGAGAGGTGGGCCATGTCTGAGGCAAAGGGGGAGGGGCACGGTCAGCTGACAGCCAGGCTGGTCTCAAGTATCACAGCTGCGTCAAATATCACCGCTACAACACATATCACAGCAGCATCAAATATCACAGCTGCATCAAATATCACAGCTATAGCAAATACCAGAGCTATATCAAATACCAGAGTCATACCAAATATCTCAGCTACATCCAATATCACAGCTACATCAAATATCACAGCTGCATCAAATATCACCACTACAACACATATCACAGCAGCATCAAATATCACCACTACAACACATATCACAGCAGCATCAAATATCAGAGCTATATTAAATATCACAGCTACTGTATATCAAATATATCAGCTGCATCAAATATAACAGCTATAGCAAATATCAGAGCTATATCAAATATCACAGTTACATCAAATATCACAGCTATATCAAACATCACAACTATATCAAATATCACAGCTACATAAAATATCACAACTATATCAAACATCACAGCCATATCAAATATCACAGCTACGGATATCAAATGTGACAGCTCTAATAATTATCACAGCTATATCAAATATCACAGCAACAACATGAGCATAAATCCATCACATGGATTAAATTACATTGGGTTATAATGCCATACAAAAAGGAAAGAAGTTATAGTAAATCGATGGTAGAGATTGCTCATGGAAATGATGCCAGTACATCCTCAGACAACAGATTACCCAAGAGGTGCGTAATAATTGCTCGTTTGCATCATTTCATTCCCCTCAATCAATAACACCACTTATTGTCTTATAATAAATAATTAATCACGAGCATAAATATTTGCTCACAGTAATAGTTGAGTTTTATGAACCCAGAGAGCCTACCCATTACACCAGCCAAACAACGGCTGTGAGCCTCTACCATCTGGTAGAAGCAACCCAAACCTCTGAACAGCTTGAAGCCTACAGCTACTGGACTAATGGAACCTCTGTAAACACACTCTCTTCTTCATCCGCTTCACAGTAATACAAAACTGTTCATTTAACAATAAAATAAAACGGGTTGAAAATCGAAACCCCCTTCAAAAGAAAATCTAACAAAGTTCAATTTAAAACCAGCCACAGAAGACGGCTAACAAGACAACATCATCTGACCTGACCCTTTAACTAAGAATTACTCTTTTGATCCCGTGAGGGAAATTTGGTCTCTGCATTTAACCCAATCGTGAATTAGTGGAATACACAGCACACAGTGATGGTGAGGCACACAGTGAGGCGAAACACACACTTAAACCCGATGCAGTGAGCTGCCTGCAACAGCGGCGCTCGGGGAGCAGTGAAGGGTTAGGTGCCTTGCTCAAGGGCACTTCAGCCGTTCGTACTGGTCGGGGTTCGAACCGGCAACCCTCCGGTTACAAGTCCGAAGCCCTAACCGCGGCTGCCCTTAACAAGTTTGAACTTACTGCCGCAGAGGTCCCCGAAGATGTAGTAGCACTGCTCTGAGAAGGTGATCTTGTTGACCGTGTGGCGGATGAAGCCGGCCTTCAGCAGGTTGCTGGCGTACTTGCGGGCCTCGCGGCGGTCCGAGAAGCCCTCCACGTGGTGGAAGAGCCAGTCCACCACGTCAGAACCTGGAGGAGAAGGTCCACGCCACACACACACACGCAGACAGACACAGACACGCGCGCACACAGACACAGACAGACGCACACGCACGCACACACACACACACACACACACACACACACACACACACACACACACACACACACACACACACACACACACACACACACACACACACACACACACACACACACACACACACACACACACACACACACACACACACAGTCGGTTAGCGTGTCACACAATGGGGCATGTACATATGTTTGACATGTTCCTCGACTGCCCCGACACACGTCAGGGGAATCTGATGCTGTGGTGTCATAGTCTGGGACTACAATAATGACACTGTTTAGAAAATAAAATAAAAAAAATGAAAAAGCCAGACTTATCCATCACTGTTTCTCCTTGGAGGACATTGCAAACAATGTACTATTGTGCTAAGCTCTTGTTGTTGTCCAAATCCAAATATTTGAGTGGATACTGAAGACTTTTAAAATTCCAGCCACAGGATCCACAGACGGTTTTAGTTTATGGATTTCTTAAAACAGAATAGAAGTAGTCCAAAAAGAACAAAAAAACAAAAAACAACAACCCAAAATGCATGCTACCAAAATTAACCGCACACACACTTGAAATACAAGTACAGTTATTAAGTGTCAAGGAAATTACATTGAAACAACCACGGTCAACCTGTTGCACCTACCAATAAAGGCATTGGCGATGGTAATCTTCAGCCACATCCTGTCTCGCACCTCCAGCCCGGATTCCGGGGTTGCCATCGCCTTGGCGACCGTCGCCATTTCGGTGTGGATGGACAGGTGGAAGTCATCGAAGCCTGCGGTGAGACAGCGAGGTTTGACACCGTGAGCTAGTTCAGAGGGGTGGACATAAAGCTAACCAAAGGTGCAGTCTGCAAAGTCTTTTGACCTCCCTTTGGTCCCGACCTCAGCTGCATAAATCTGGCCTTGGCCTTTTTGCTCGCTCGCGCCTGCTAACACGTACGCCAAGTTTAACACCGTGATAATATACGGCACTGGAATCAAAAACCAATTAAGTGAGGAATACAATAACACCTTCTTCGTCACAAAAAAAATATATATATTATCCCTCTGTGGAAAAGGAGACACACAAAAGGTAAGATGTGTTACTTTCAAAACATAATTGCTGGGATGGGAGTTCCTGCTGAGTTATGGTGACAGGGGAGTTACTGCCGAGAGGGGAGTGTGCGGAGACGGAGCAGGAGGCTGGGGCTGAACCGAGCCTCCTGGAATGCAGCAGAAGGGCGGGGGCCCCGTCACAACGGGGCCAGGGTTTATTTTTGATGACGGGAACACACTGGGATAACTGGATCCTGGTTCCTTCGGAGGAGGCAATTAACATGGCCCGGGGTTTGGGGAGCAAGGGGTATGCATCTGTGTATAGACACACACACACACGCACTACAAACTACACTACGGCTGTCTCTAGTAAACACTACTCTTGGAGGGTCTCTAAAGCACTTACTGGCTCTTATCTCCGTCCTGTGAGTGTGTCACCGTTAAAAGCGGTTAGAAAAGGGACTTCAAAGAGGAGTCATGGAGCATGAAGAAAAGATAATGTTGTTAAAAAGGGGGATGGTCCATCGCAATCCTCTAGAAACTACATTGACATTTACATTTAACTAGGTTAAACTAGGTTAGAGTTCCACCAGGTGTGGCAGTGTGTGTGTGTGTCTGTCTGTCCAACACAGACGACAATTGTAATTGTAATGTTTGTGTCTGAACGTCTTGGGGCTGGCGTGTACACAGACTGGCCACTAGGGGTCTCCGGATCCCCGGCTCTCAAAAGACGAACACAAGCACAAGTCTTCACTTTCAATTTTGCTATTCAGTTGGAGGCCATCACATCTGCCTGTAATATGTTATTTACATCCCTCACGGCATCACGTTAGACTCTCTGAACGCTGTTCTCCCGACGTGTTTATGCACGACCAGACAACACCTATGTCCTGGTATTTCTATACATTACAAATTGCAGACCTAAATAAAGTAATATAATCTAATGTGTCTATGTGTACGTTGTGTCGGACGCAGGGCCTTGCGTGAGTAGTAAACAAAGGAATGGAAGGGAGGACTGGGTGGACGTGACTCCACAACGGCTCCCGCATCCACGAGTCACAGACATCGCGGTTCAGACGATGACTCACGCTCGGTCTCCGGGATGGAGCTGCTGATGGAGGAGCTGGTGGAGGTGACGGTGCTCATGGAGGGGCTCATGCCGTAGGGGGGGTACACGCCCGTCATGGCCGCCGTGTGGGACACCCAGGCCGCCGGGTCAATGGGTCGGATGGGCTCGCCTTGGGGGAGGGAGGAGGGAGGGAGGGAGGGAGGGAGGAGGGAGGGAGGGAGGGAGGGAGGGGGGGGGAGGAGCTGGAGTCAGGCTGGCATTCAAACACTTGAAACTAACGGTCATTAAGTCTGGACAATGGTTACAATCACTAAGACACCGTTTGATTCAATGCATGTAAAATTGCAATAAAAGAAGTCCTTTTGTAATCAAATCTAGGTCAACTGTGAAATCCATATCAAAAGAAATAATGAAGGCCACTCCAATGACTGAAAAACAAACAATTCACTTTCACTTTCACAATTCACTTTTTTTTTTTTAAAGCTCAAAATCCCGTCTTTGTACATTCACTAAAGGAGCGACGGAAAGAACCGACAGAGCGCAGAGGAATGGCTAAAACCACTAAGAGCTGGAGGTACGGCAGGGAAGGAAGAGCTGAAGGAGTCGGGGAGAGGGGGGGGTTGAAGGAATGCGTGCGTGTCTTACTTCTGGGCAGAGCGAAGCAGCTGCGGGGGTTGGGGTCCCAGCACTTGGCCACCGTCAGGGTGATGGGCCTGACAATAAACACAAGCCGCCCGGGTCGACACACTACTGTTAACACCGCGGGGCTGACGACACACAGCAGGGCCACACCGCGGGGCTGACGACACACAGCAGGGCCACGCGGTCCGGCCGCTTAACAGCACACCGCCGCTAAGTCGGCCGGATTTCCACCCGGCGCGGCCTGGCGGAGGACCGAGCCCACGGCTGTCTCTGTGGACGGGCCTTCTGCATGCAGCACCGCAGAGAGACACTGTGTGTGTGTGTGTGTGTGTGTATATGTGTGTGTGGGTGCGTGTGGGTGCGTATGCGTGTGTGTGTGTGTGTGTGTGTGTGTGTGTGTGTGTGTGTGTGTGTGTGTGTGTGTGTGTGCGTGTCTGTATACATGTGTGTGTGTGTGTGTGTGTGTATGTATACGTGTGTGTGTGTGTGTGTGTGTGTGTGTGTATGTATGTATATGTGTGGGTGCGTATGCGTGTGTGTTTGTATATGTGGTGTGTGTGTGTGTTTGTGTATGTATGTATATGTGTTATGCATGTGCGCGTGTGTGTGTGCACACGCGTGTGTGTATATGTATGTGTGTGTGTGTGTGTGCGTGTCTGTGTGTGCGTGTATACATGTTTGTGTGTGTATATGTGCGTGTGTGTGTGTGTATAATTACAATACATGCATTTATGTTACAGTTTTAGTTTTTTGACTCCCAATGTGACATTCTCCCAAATGTGTGTGTGTGTGTGTGTGTGTGTGTATGTATGTATGTGTGTGCCTGTATGTATGCGTGTGTGTGTGTGTGTGTGTGTGTGCGCGCGCTCACCCGGGCTTGTGCACAATGTCCCTTAGCACCCGGACAGCGTCGTCGTTGCTCATGTTCTCAAAGTTGATGTCGTTCACCTACAGGACAGGGTGCAGGTCGACAGTCATCCACTGGAACAGCGTGGTGAACCAGTAACATGGGGCTGAGGGCTTAGCTTGGAGGAAACGCTCACCTATTCCCAGTTGACTTGTGACATATTGCTCTTTGCATCATTTAAACACACCTGGTATATCCATTATACCAGGCTTTTAGAGGAGCAATGTCTTGTATATATGCCAGTAACAAAACAGAACTTGTAATGTTTTAAGGGTAGCTGTGGGGTAGGTTTGGACAGTGCACAGTCTGGGAAACTGCTTATCACCGTTTCCTTGCGTGAGATTTGAAACTCCTACCACATCAATCAGATATGGCTGTTGGAGCCCAAATGAAAACACAGCTGATGATGTGTCCATCCACACAACGTGCCACTCCATGTTCTGTTGTGAAACAGACAGAGTGAACACAGGAAGCGGGAGGGCGGGACCACGCTTAAACAAACAGCAGACACCCCCAGAAATAACACAAAGTGCTGCGTGTACAAAAATAAATAAAAACAAAGAAGGGAAAAAAAAAGGAAAAGGGGAAAAAAAAAGGTTTTTGCACAAACCAGTTTTTGGACGAAATCCCCTTCTGGGTCACATTATATCAGACATGGCAACAATCAGCTGCCAGCCGTGTTTTCTATCTGGTCAGAAGAATGCATTGTGCTCCCCGCCTCTCCCGCCCCCCAAAAAACCCCCCACCTCCTCTCACCTGCAGGTGCCTGCACTAAAAAGACCATCCACACATTCTCTTGGTTCCAGAGTCCCAGACACGCAACACCACGCCACAAAAGGGTTTCTCCCACCCTCCTCCCCCCCACATCTCTCACACTGACTATCTCTGACACACACACGTGCACGCACGCACGCACGCACCTGCAGCAGCATGTCCCCGGGTTCGATGCGGCCGTCGGCGGCCACGGCCCCCTCCCTTCATGATGGACCCGATGTAGATCCCCCCGTCCCCCCCTCTCGTTGCTCTGGCCCACGATGCTGATGCCCAGGAAGTTGTACTTCTCTGTAGGACGGGAGAAGGGGGGAGGGAGGCGAAGAGAACGCAGGGGAGCGTGAGCGGGAGTCGTGATGAGAGGTCTTGTCAAAACGAGTTATGGTTCGACTGCAGGAAGTGAACTGAGCCGGGCGGCGGGCGGCCCCTGTCGTGTCTTACCCATGTTGAGCGTGACGGTGATGATGTTCAGGGACATGGTGGAGTCTGTGATGCTGCTGAACGAGGAGGACTGGAGGCGGCCCGGGCAGGACGAGAGGAGACAGGAGGTGTCAGGAGGGTTGCGACAGGACGGTGGAGAGAGCAGAGCAGTAGGTAGTACAACGCAGAGTCGTGACATGTGCAAGCAATCATCAGCTTTCATTTTCGTTGTGCTTTTCCACAGATCATTCCAAATGAATATCATTTTGGCATTAAAATCATGTTTGCCCAATCCGACACAGCCACAGTCTGAGCAACGCTTAAAACGGGGATCTCTCCCCGCTTGAAACGGGGATGCTCTATTCCAACTGAGCTCTAAAGGGTTATTGGCTCGCGCCAGGTCTTTGGGTGGAACTCTTTGATTATGAGCCCATTAACCCTCTCTGACCCTCTGTGACTTCCGTTGGGGCAACAAGGGACCGCGTGACCGAACTGTCGGGGCGGGGGAACCGGGTCCTGGCCCGCGTGCGTGCGTTCCACGCGTGGTGCCGGCGTGTTCTCACCCGGTCCATGTTGGAGGTCTTGGGTTTTCGGCGGCGCCGGCGGTGGCGTCTCATCAAGCGAGATGAACTCTGCTCAGTGGAGCTGCTGAACCTGCGACCGCAGAGAGAGAGACAGAGACAGAGAGAGAGAGAAAGAGACAACGCCCATTTTGATGGATAATGTGGTAGGATAGCGCGATCCCTTACTCCCAAGCCAAAAACTACTCTAGCTGGATCGCCATGTCCACAGCCTACCTGCAGGATTCACTTTGGATAAAAAGTGTCTGTTAAATGGCACATTGTAAATGAAGACGCATGCGAGGGCTAGCCAGCGCCAGCCCTCACCCTCCAACTATCGGTACCAAGATTCTTCGCAGTGAAACCCAAAAGCATGTTGATATGACTTCCAGGGTGCAGGGGGACCACAGACGTCTGGTCGTGGGTTGTGTGCTCCAACTCACACCAGACCGTACGCCTGGCGTCTGCTGCTGGCACACAGATGTGCAAAAACGGACGCGCGCGAGGTCGCTGGAGGACAGCGATTGGGTGGCGAAACAATGCAGTGAAATCAAACCGCTCGCGCTCCTCAGGCTTCATTACAAATTGTCACGCAAAACCCCCCCCCCCCCCAAAAAAAAAACGTGTTATGTTTATCCAACTCGGGGTTTTTGCTATAACCACTTCCATGATTTATTCACTTTTCCATTTTGCTTTTGTACTTCGCTCAGTGGGAACAGATACGACCGGGCTGGCGATGAGCGCTCAAAGACTGAGATGCAGTCTTTGAAATCTTATGAAAAAAGAGGCGAGGCAAAGTTCAAAGGCGCGCTGACACCATATGAATCCAATTCTATTCATGCGAGACTGCAAAGCACGCCGATCTGAACGCGAGGCAAGCGATCTAATGCACACTATTACTCTGCCTCAACCCTGCTTGGGGGGTGAATAATGAAGTAAATATGGGGAGAAGATGAAAGAG
Source organism: Urophycis tenuis (assembly GCA_036785325.1). Lineage (NCBI taxonomy): Eukaryota > Metazoa > Chordata > Actinopteri > Gadiformes > Phycidae > Urophycis > Urophycis tenuis. Next base: position 9,668,582 of record JAXIVH010000007.1, on the reverse strand, counting down.
TGTATGTGTGTGTCGGGGGGGGGGGGGGGGGCAGTTCCGGAACAGGGCCTTCTGGGAAGTGTAGTCCGCTGACCTGCTGGTGGCGTCGTCGTCCTCAGAGTCGAAGCAGGACGTGGTCTCCAGCTCGCTGCTCATGAAGGACGAGCAGCTGTCGTACTCCGGCCCCCCGCGGCCCATCCCCCGCGACGAGAACCCGTTCTTTCCACCTGGAGATGGGGGGGGGGGGAGACACACAGACACACACACAAGTGGAAAGTTTTAGTTTACAAAAAAAAAAAAAAAAAAAAAAAACGAAACACAGAAGGAAAGAAGCTTTGGTTACATAAGAAACAAGGGCTGTTTATCTGGGCCCGGTATCTAACAGAAACATCTAATCAGTTACTAATAAAAGCCCTACAACATCCAGTTTGACTTTGAACACTAAATTAGGTTTCCACAATCGGCACATTTATTATACATGTTGTCCTCCATGACCTCAGTGCCGCACGATGACACGAGCCGACGCTGACAAACCCAGGAAGTGAGTCTTGATTTGGCCTGGCGATGAAATGTGGGCCTCCATTATTCTATATCATTATTATTATCATATTATAGCATCTACTACCAGGCTCAGAATCCACTGCTGCCCGGCGATGTTAAAGGAGAAGAAAAAACTCCCAACTCAGTATGAAACATCTATAACTGTTTTGAAATGTCTATGCAAGCGTTCACGCCAGTCTTGGTAGGATAAAGCCGTTGCCTCTAAAACACACAACAATGAGGCGTGACTGAAGTGGGAGGACTGACCACGGGCGCCGTGCTCACCGTGGTCGTTGTTGTGCTTCTTGCGGGGCTTCTCCCGCTCTCTCCTCTGGGACGCCACCGAGCCCGTCTCCGTGTCGTTGTCCAGCGTGTCCCGGCCCGCTCGCCGCCTTCCCGCTAACGGGGTGAGGGGGACAGGACAGGATGAGAGAGTGATGCACGCACGCAGACGTGTGTGATACAGCTCAGCATCCCAAGAGGACCACAGAGGTCACGTCCCAAAAAACACAGCTCACCTTATTGATTTTTTTTTTTTTTTTTTAAACGTCCTATTTATTCATTGTGCACCCTTATCGGAAAACTATATTAAACTTTTTTTTATCGTCGCTTGGGGTTGGAGCCTACAGCCGTTCAAATGGATTGGGGTTATATTTGTCACGTACATCGTCTGAGTGGTAGAGTGCACTTTTGTTATCGATTCGACCGAACTTCATTACACAAGACATTATTCCTGCATTCGTTTTAAAACCAGACAGAGTGTCTGATGCGTCCAGCTATAAAAAGGTATAAAGGTAAAGTCAGCTCTCCTCCGGCCTTCAAATAGACTTCAATGCATGTTATGATGGGAAAAAAGAATCACATTTCACACAACCTGACGGCAGACAGGAGGGCATCGGCGCAATTTAAGTGGGACGATGTTCGGTGCTGGGAAGTCACATTTTACGTCTAAAAGTCGAATAAAGACAACTGATTGGCCTTTCAAGGCTGAAGCGATGCCAGGAGCAGCGCTCCAACATTGAGGACCCTTTGGTGTCCGTTCCAGCGACAAACACTACATGGCGAGACACCAAAATCACTTAGGAAAGAAAACGACTAAGGTGTGAAGGAAAGGAAACCACAACAAGACAGAGTGGGTGTCAGAGAGCTCCTCGGAACCACAGAACCCATGACCCGTTGGGAAGATGACGGGTCACACACACGCACGCACGCACGCACGCACGCACAGCACGCACGCACGCACGCACGCACGCACGCACGCACGCACGCACGCACGCACGGCACGCACGCACGCACGCACGCACGCACGCACAGCACGCACGCACGCACGCACGCACGCACGCACCACGCACGCACGCACGCACGCACGCACGCACGCACGCACGCACGCACGCACGCACGCACGCACGCACGCACGCACGCACGCACGCACGCACGCACGCACGCACGCACGCACGCCCACGCACGCACGCACGCACGCACAGCACGCACGCACGCACGCACGCACGCACGCACGCACGCACGCACGCACGCACGCACGCACGCACAGCACGCACGCACGCACGCACGCACGCACGCACAGCAGCACAGCACACACACACACACACACACACACACACACACACACACACACACACACACACACACACACACACACACACACACACACACACACACACACACACACACACACACACACACACATCCACACGCACACGTCCACACGACGCACGCACACGTCCACACGCACACGTCCACACGCACACGTCCACACACGCGGCCGGTACTGACTGGTAGGAGGGGGGTCTGGACTCTCCGATGCCGCCGGTCCTCTCCAGGGGCGGTGGCTGCTGCTGCTCGGTGCTGTCGGCCACCGAGCCTCCGTCGGACTGGGACCCGTCCCCGGAGACCAGCTGTGGACGGGAGGACACGGTCGGGCAGGGTCAGAGCTCCGCAGGGGGGGGTGGGGGGGCGGTGCACAGATTAAAGAAGAGAGAGGCAGAGACAGAACATCCCGCCGGAGCATAAGGTCGCCGTGGACCGCTCGACGCGCGGAACATCACGGGCTGGGGGGAGCGGGTGGCCCAGGCTGAGGCTGGAGTCCCGGACGGTATTTCCCCTGTGATTAGCTTTTGATTCCAGAAAACGATAAGAGACAGATTGATGACGCCACGCCGCCGCGCCTGCCGCCGCCCCCCCCACAATGAAAACCAGCGGTCTCGGCAAAGCACTAATGACACGGCACGTGTTTTTGTAAGTCAGCGAGATGCAGACCAGCCGCCCGCACGGTAGTGTGTTAACATCGTCACAAGAGAAACATTGCACCGAGAACGCAGAAGACCATACATTCCTGACTATATAAACTCTTCTCCAGGTCTCGATACACACAGGCTACGCACGGCGGAGACCAGACTATTCATAGTATATCTGCTATATAATTAAGCCGGGGGGGGGGGTTCATGTGGACGCTACGAGACGCTACGGACGCTTCCTCTCAACATCCAGCATACGTCATTCAATTTACACCCTGCGTATGTTTATGCGTTTCGGTGCGTTCTCTCGGTAACAGGGGGGGGGGGGGCAGCACATGGCACGCTGCAGGAGAACAGAAGCGACAAGCCAAATGAGTAATGCACAGCGGACACAGAGCTAGCAGCAGTTGGGGGGCAGGGGGGATTAAGCCCACCGTCTTGAGGGATGTGATGTATTGTGACGACAGTGACCCCCCCCCCCCCCCCCCCCAAGAGACCAATCAGTCAGATCATCGACAGAACAGATGAGCTCAAGGAGGCCATCAAAAAGCAACGCAGTGGGCTCGTAATTACATCTCAACTTTACCCCCGCCCCCCCCCCCCCCCCCCTCCCCTCTCTTCCTCTCATCACCAGCGGCTTAACGGACACATTCCCCCCCCCTGGTAGCCAGACAGACACACACAGACACACACTTTCTAATACAACAACAGTGGAACAAAGAACCAAGGAACCGTAATACTCTTTCTCAAGCGTTTCTTGGCGCTGGGCTAATATAAAAACAGGACGCCACAGAGCAAAAAAAAAAGCCCAGAAAGAAACCCTCCATAAATCCTAAACACGCCGCATTCAATCAGCCGGACACTTTAGCACCCTTACATCAAGACGACACAAACAGCGTCCTTCTCCAGACTTCATTCCTCCCCGGCTCGAGTGATTCAATCTCCTCGTAAGGCCGCATTCAGGAAGCCTCTTTATGGAGGACTATTCCCCCCCCCCCCCCCCCCCCCCCCCCCCGCCTCCTCATCCTGTGATTTTAGTTGCTCTTCTAATCCAATCTCCATGAAGTGGAGGGAGGAAGGGGAGAACACACACCAGGGCCAGATGTCTTGTACACGTTGCGGACAGCCATGAATTAGTGCCCAGTTGTCTTTTTTTTTTTTTTTTTTTTTTTTGAGTCAGTGCTTCAGTGCGGTTTATGCATGCTTGCGGGGTGTACGTTTAATTATGTACGGCGGACGGAAACGGTGAGTGTGCAATTCTGCACGCTGTTGCTTAGTGGCTTAAAAAAAAACAAGCAAACAGGAAAAATTGTCTGGAAAAAAAAAAGAAGCAAAAAGTGTGTGCGTGTCTTATTCCTAAGGTCATTATGTGATAATGACATTATGACATTATCACACAGATACATGGGGCCTCTCCAGAGACTGTGTGGCTGTGGCCATGGCATGTCCAACAGATGGCCCCACACACACACACACACACTAAAACAAATACACTAACTCAACACTGTCCAAATTTAGCTAACACACACACACACACACACACATACACATATACATCACTTGAACACACCCATGACACGACGCGTCCATTAAAACAGGGCAGCTTGGCGTTGTCATCGGAGATCTCCTCCTTCACCACCCTGCATGGGAGAAGCATTGTGTCAGTCAATCGTTACGTACACGAAAAGTAACACACACAAAAAAAAGGTATGGATTGGACTGTAAGGCAAACAACAGGGACACCGCTAATGTGAACCACACAGGGCACTTTATTATGCAGAGAATGTCGTTTCTAACCAAATAGCCGTCAATACTGTAATAAAAGGATTGTTGGCAAGCAGTGAGCTCCATGCACTTAATCGTTTAAGAAAGCGAGATTCCTTCTGAGGCTGTAAAACCAAGCATGCCTCAAAATGTAACCTAATCATCATTCCAGAACAGTTTAACCAATATAATCATGGTGATAAAGTGTTTTTTTATATATAAACACTGATCAGCTAATATAAAGACATAACTCAATATACAGATGAAAGCTATGGAAGGAAGGAAACGACAACCCACACAACTGTTACGGTTCATTCTAATCCAAGGGGAAATAACTTAACACATAGACTGTGGCTTGTTTTACAACAAGATTTTTTTTTTCTTTTTAAACACAGGGGTGTTTCAACCTTAACAAGGAATGTGTAAAATACAGGTGGGAGGTTTGATGAGAAATAGTCAGGATTAAAGTATTCTAGTCAAAGTAGGAGTTCCAGGGCGAGATATCTTTATGTCAATCACAACCTCTCATGGGTTAAGCAAACAGCACACTGGCCAAGAAAATCTAACATCTAACACTTCAACTCAATTGCATCAGGTAATTAGCATTCCACCCTGTTTTCTATCTAGGCAAACCACCTTTCCCCTAATCATCCAATGGGGCTGCCAAAACATGTGAACTTGTAGCAAGGTTTTGCTTCACAACAGATAAGAATCAGTTGGGATCAATCTGATTTCCACAATGGGGGTGTTAACATGCCATAGACTTGGCAGTATCGATTTTTCCCTGTAAGCAAGCCAAAGTGGTCACTGCGTGCTTAACAGTCCTGCTCATAATGGGGACTGATCTCCATTCCTGTCAAACAGGTTATCTTTACTCTTGAATTCCAAACTACTCTCTTGTGGGTTCAAACGCTTCAACTTGCTTATATACAGCTTATTTACAGAATCAACTACTTTATTGAAGTAATCATTTTGTCTATTTGATTAAAGCATTTTGGATTCTGTTTACAGCTGCCTATAAGCTGTGCCCCACCCACGTATTACTTGATCCACATACTGGGATGGAAACCTGGACGAAGTATTCACAATTAAAATGTGTACCGACGTATTCACATATATACACATTCTTAGGTGGGCACGGTTGGTGACTTGCCTCAAGATCTGCACGGACTAGTCACGTTGAACACAAATGAACAAGCTCATTAAACTGCCAGAGTGATAAACAGGGCATTCCTGTGTCCAACACTAAATTCCTCGGGGCTAAAAGACAACAGCAGGGGCCTGCTGGACTTAACCTCCTGACTGCTTGTTTCCATTCTGACACTGGCTAGTTAGCCAGACTTTACAACGTAGGCTATCCAACACTCAACTGTACTAGTGTTAACACACACTGGTGGTTAACAACACCGCGTTTCATACGCGTACACTCAACACACACACACACACGTCATATGGCGCACGTTAAGTGAGTGAGCGATCGAGAAAGGGGGGAACAAAAATCGCCCACGTTGTCAGTGGAAACCGAAAAACAAATCGCCCAACTAACTGCACAGCAATTCAGTGTAAACAAATGTCCCCAACCGGGGTCGGGGACCCCCAGCTCGCTACGCGCTAGCAGCTAACAAAGGAACGGCAACTCAAGCCGCTAGCTAGTGTCGGTTAGCTAACAGATGTGTAAATTATAACAAGACAGCCAGGTCGGCTGCGTTTGAGCCGACGAACGGAGCACATTGGCGAGGCCTGTGTCAACCCCCACTGGCTAGCTGTAGGCAAATAACAACTTTACCCGAAATCATCGTCCATTGATTTAAAGAAGAACTTGTAGTTGGGCTTCTTGAGGACATTTTTGAAGTCCGCGAGAGTAACTCGGTCCGCCGGCACGGACAATTTCACCAAATACGGCGTTTCCTGGTCGTCGAGGTGGTAGATAATCTTGGTCTCCCCCATCTCAAACAGCTGGGGCGGTACGGTCAGAGTGCATCAAGCCGCCCGGCAGGCTCCCCTCTCGGGCCCCGGCTCCCCGCGGCGCTGCGGCTGCTGGGCCGTGAGACTCTCCGTGTGGCTCTCACTTCGCCGGGACTACGAAGCCCAGTCTTGAACCCCTTCTTCACGCCAGCTTGCTTGCTGCGCCTGATTTTTCCCAATTCAAATGCACCTTGCTCCTCCAAAAATACGGTCCAAACTGCGGCCGACGCTCGAATAATTTACAGCCCGACGGTCGGAAGCACGAAACACGCCATGGACTCGAGGGGAAAACTGTTAAAACAAGCTAAAAAACATAAACAATCTCGGACAGCTCGGTCGCTGCCAAGCTCGTTACTTTGTTGCACACGAAGCACTGCTGCTGTCACGGACTCTGCCGAGCCTGTCACGGTGGGGCGCCACCTACCGGAGAGGAGGAGAGGGGCAGGCAGGCAGCGCTCTAACCAGTCCACGGCGTTGCAGGCGATTCAATTCAATTCAAC
>JAXIVH010000007.1:9636259-9661382 GCA_036785325.1 Urophycis tenuis | reverse complement strand
CGGGGTAAGTAAATACATCAGGGTCCCTGGAGGGTCATAGCGAGACTAGGGGGGGGGGGGGGGGGGGCGGGGGGGGGGGGGGCTCACCGTTGTGGCTGGGGCAGGGAACGTCCCTTTGGGCTCATATCCCTTGGCCTCCTCCAGAATGTTTCTGTCCTCATTGGGCTGAACAGAACACAAAGGACACAGGGCTTCAATACACAGCCGGTGTGCGGCGGCGAGGGAAAACACACCGCAAGCAAAATGTCCACTCGTGGATAAAACGACATCGACGGAGTTCCGCTCGAAACCCCGTCCGGGTCTGGCGACTGACCGTGACGACGGGGTAGTCGGTGGCGGGCCGGGAGTTCCCCAGGCACGTCTCTCGGAGGTAGTGCTCCGCCCCGAAGGACTCCCTCAGGCCCGGGAACAGGTTCTCGTACTCCGTGGGGTCCGCCAGCGACTCGGCGGCCTTGTGAGATCAAACAGGAAAGGGGGGGAGAGAGAGACGGTCGGTACGTGGGGGGTTGAAACATGCATCAGCGTTTAGGGCTCTTGAGGCTGGGTTATGCTTCGTTTATGCTTCCGCATCGACGCAACGCTGGGGAGGTTGCGGACCCTTTACGGACCCTTTACGTCCTTGACGTGCACCTCCCAAAATCCTAGACGCGCGTCGAGGCGACGCAACCCCAACGCAGTGGCTTTGGCTGTGATTGGTCCGCGAACTACATTGGCTGGAGATTGCTTTTCCGGTTTCTACTCGTAAACACCGCTACGGTGTAAAACACAGCCTTGATAAATGATTCGACTGATTGGCGACAACATATATATAACTTTTGCCTTCATTTCTGTAAACTTTTTTTAACGCTAGTAATGTAATGACCAGAATGGTCATTCTGGTCCCTCTACCGGTGTGGCAATGAATCGCATTTCGAGACGTAAACCCCACGCAGAACCATCACAGGCTCATGACTGCGTCCGAGCAACTGCGTGGCCATTGCGTGATCACGACGCGATCCCTACGCAGAAGCATAAACCAGCCTTTAGAGTTGACTCTGCTGCGTTGACGGAGGGGACCCACCTTCTGGTTGACCTGGCCAGGTTCTCCCTCCACAGCTTGACCACGCGGGACACCTGGCTGGGCAGGTAGGTGCGGGCCAGGAAGGCGGCTTCCGGCAGCCGGTTGGTCCTGATCAGCAGCTCCAGACACTGGTCCAGCCTGAAACGACGTCAGAGGAAAAAGAACGCATCAGAACTCCGGGTCCAATCAAATGCACCCGGATGGGTCCGCGCTGGTACCAATACACCCAGCCATTCACAACCAGGGTCACGTGGACTTTTAGGGGTATGTGTGGGGTTCCCAGGGGGTACATTGGGAAGAAAAAGGAAACAAATATCATCCAGAATGGTAATGTTGATATGTGCAACAATAAAAGTATGGTAATAAGTTAAACCAATTTAAACTGAGGCTTACTTGTGTTGTATGTAGAATGTTGAATGTATTTTACATAACATTTGTCCATCTCTTGTGTGGACATAATTATGATATTATTATAATATATAACATAATATTGCTCATATTCGCCTTTCTGCACTGTTACAGACGTTTTTTACTGTCCAATTATCTAGGGGCTACTTAGGGCTAGGTTAGCAACAACTGCTATAACAGACAGCGCTCTCTCTCTCTCTCTCTCTCTCTCTCTCTCTCTCTCTCCTCTCTCTCTCTCTCCTCTCTCTCTCTCTCTCTCTCTCTCTCTCTCTCTCTCCTCTCTCTCTCTCTCTCTCTCTCTCTCTCTCTCTTCTCTCTCTCTCTCTCCTCTCTCTCTCTCTCTCTTCTCTCTCTCTCTCTCCCTCCCTCCCTCCCTCCCCTCCCTCCCTCCCTCCTGCCTGCAGTGTACTCACTTCCCCTGCAGAAAGTAGGTCATGAAGGCCACGTTGTTCTTGCCGTCCTTCTCGGCGCCCTCGGCCAGCTTGCTCACCATGGTGGCGTTGCCCGAGGCGGTGGCCAGCAGCAGCAGCCCGCCATAGTCCTGGGCGTGGTGCAGGCACTCCTGGGCCAGGCTGAACTGGCACTTACTGATGGCCAGCTCCGCCAACTGCTTCCACTTCTGCTCCGCCTGGGGGAGGGAGCAGGGGGAGAGAGAGAGGAGAGAGAGAGAGAGAGAGAGAGAGAGAGAGGGGGGGGGGGTGGGGGTTTGTTAAGTGGTTCCATGACGACCGGGTTTTCCCCCCGTGACAAGCCGGTCAGCCTTTATGAGGCCTGCCCCGGTGAAGCGAAGCGTGCCGAGAGTTAAATGAACCAAAGTCAACCTCGCTGTGTCGGCAGTCACGTACTGCTCACGGTGACCCATTCCAGGGAGTTTTAACGGGAGTTTCAACCCCCAGAATGTGTGGAGCCACACAGCGGCGGCGGCGGCGGTGGTGTGGTTTTTACCTCGGCCTCCACGGCCAGCTGGTAGGCCGTCTTCAGCTCCCCGAGGTGCAGGGCCAGCTCAAAGCGGTGCTCCGGGTCAGTGGACACGGCCAGGGCCTGCTGCTTGAACCCCTGCAAACAGACACACACACCTTTTAAACCAGTGGGCTGCATGTATGGCGAGATATGGGGGGGGGGGGTGGCAGTAGCTCAGTGGGTAGAGCGGGGTGGACAGAGCAGGTCGACCACTCACCGTAGGGTTGGTGGTTCGATCCCCCTTGATCCCCCCCCCCCCCCTCCTCCTCCAACTGTCCACATGTCGAACCCCACACATGTACTGATTGTAAGTCGCTTTGGACAAAAGCGTCTGCTAAATGCCCCCTTTACCCTTTACCCTTTAGATATGCAAGTGTGATCGACGATTAATAACAACAACACTTTCGATCCACGCTCCCGAACCCGAGCGAGAGGTCTCTGCGCCGCCCCCCCGGCCTCACCTGCTTCTCCAGGAAGTGGGGCGACGCGGGTCCTCTGCTCCTTGGGGATGGTGGGCAGAGACCTTGTCGGCCATGCCAAAGTCCCGCCGCATCACGGCCGTCTGGTACTCCAGCACGGACACCAGCAGGGAGTAGCTGACGATGTTCAGCTCCTTGTCCCCCAGGTAGAGGCGGTCGTCCTTGGGGATGTAGCCCAGGAGGTACATGGTCCTGTCGGGTCACATGCACATCTGATCAGCATCGCGTCAAGGACACAGACGGGCAGACGCACCGCATAACAAATGTTTGTTGGCTGGTAAATCAATATGTATTCAGATTCATATATTTGACTTCTCAGGCTTTCTATCCATCAAAGCACACCATGTACAAGATATGGCGATAGTTGTACAGAAGTCCCTATACTTTAGTATAGTATAGTTAGCACCAGTGAGTTTGTGTACTGTAAAGACTGTACCTGTCCAGGTGAGCGATAGTGACGATCTCTCCCCCTACAAAGTAGTTGAGTCTGTTGACAGAGCTGGTGTAGATGAAGCAGTCTCCAACCCAGAGGCCGGTCTTCACTATCTCCTGAATCTCCCCTTGGACCTTCAGGAAAAAGGAAACCAATACGGGAGGTTTAGAATGGCCAGCGATGGATATAAGGACAAAGTATCTACATACGTTAATTACATAAATAGTTTCAACATTTAGTTTGTAGTCCATTTTATGGCCAGCGATGGATATAAGGACAACATAAATTCTCTTTTTTTTTTGACGATAAGTATCTACATACATATTTACATAAATAGTTTGAACATTTAGTTTGTAGTCCATTTTATGGCCAGCGATGGATATAAGGACAAAATAAATGATCATTGTTGTCTGATTATAAATATCTACATACCGGTACATAATTACGTCAATAGTTTGAATATTTAGTTTGTAGTCCATTTTATCCAGTGCATGGATGGGGTTATATTCCCCAGATAAGTCAAGACATTTCTTTTGCAAAAGTAATTTCTGCAGTGAGAAAGGTACAGATCACTTTGAACAAAGTGTGGACTACAGCGAAAAAAAAAGGCACACCGCACAGATTTAACCTCAGCGGCGTTGACCATACACAGTGCTATTTACATACACCAAAAAACAACATCAACAGCACGCAAGGGCTAACGAGCACACTGACCTCAAAGGCGTCTTCAATGCCGTCCTCTGTGACTCCCTCGTTGGACTCCTGGGAGGCAGCGACCTTGTCTGCCATGTAGCGCAGGATGAAGAAAGACTCCTCTGTAGCGATACACACCAGCTCCCCAGAGTCTGACCAGAAGATCTGCACCCAGGCAGGGTCGAGAGAGAGAGAGAGAGAGAGAGAGAGAGAGAGAGAGGAGAGAGAGAGAGAGAGAGAGAGAGAGAGAGAGAGAGAGAGAGAGAGAGGAGAGAGAGAGAGAGAGAGAGGAGAGAGAGAGAGAGAGAGAGAGAGAGAGAGAGAGAGAGAGAGAGAGGAGAGAGAGAGAGGAGAGAGAGAGAGAGAGGAGAGAGAGAGAGAGTGAGAGAGAGGGGGAGAGAGACAGAGAGAGAGACGCAGGGGAAAAAGCAAATAAATAAAGATATGGTCACAACTTGGAGTTTAATATTGCTTGGTTTAGGAGTGACTTGCAAACAAATAGAGAAGGATTTATAGTCTCATAAAAAATACACAACAGGTTATCCCGCAATCATTTTGGCAATCAGCGAGCCAAAAGCTGCATGCCATCATGACTATGAATCATGCTCCACAGACTACGCCAGGTGACGGTCGACCCCTACGTGTTTGGGCTGGATCTCGATGCGGCGGATGAGCTCAGTGTTCTCCCAGTCGTAGAAGGCCAGGCCGTTCACCGACCGCACCCCGAGCAGGAAACCCCCCCGTAGATGCCTGCAGGGGGAAACAAACCAAGCCCACGTTCACGCATCAACCCCGGGCTACATGCAGAAGAACTGCAGCCAACCATTTATCACAAAAAGGAAGAAAAAAAAAATAATATATATATATATATATATATATATATACATATTATATACTATATATATATATATATATATTAAGATTACCTTCAGCGCCAAAGTCTGGCTTGAAAGACTTCTTCTCCTTGAAATTCTTGAAGATTTTGACAATGCTGTTGCTTTCCCGGATGGCATATCTACACATCAGCAAGAACAAAGAGCGTCAAAAACCCCCTGTCTTCCTCCTACACCGCTGCGATGAAGACAGAGCTCACGCCTCCCTCCTGCTGCTGCTGCTGTGTCTTACTCTGACGAGTCGTGCGCCCACACGAACTCCTGGGCCGAGCCGAAGCTCTTGTTCCTCAGGGCCATGCGCCGTGTAGATGATGTACTCCCCGTCACCGCAGACCACCACGAACCTGAGGAACGGCACGCAGCGACATGACTCTGGTGCACAGGTGTGATGGTGCATCCCAGACCACGCCTACCGTGACGATGGTAATATTTGAGGCCCGTGTGTGTGTTTTTAATGACAATGTTGGGATGGAAATATGCCAACACATCTGGACTGTTCCTCATAGTAGTTTGTGTGTGTGTGTGTGTCCCGTGCGTGTGTCGACTGTGTGTTTGTGTGCACATGTGTGTGTGTGTGTGTGTCCTGTGCGTGTGTCGACTGTGTGCGTGTCCTGTGCTTATGTCAACTCTGTGTGTGCACATGTGTGTGTGTCCTGTGCGTGTGTCGACTGTGTGTGTGTGCACATCTGTGTGTGCGCCCATGTGTGTGTGTGTGTGTGTGTGTGTGCACGTGTTTTTTTGTGTCTGTGCGCATGTGCGTGCGGCGTGTGTTGTGTGTTTGTGTGTGTGTGTGTGTGCGTGCGTCGTGTGTTGTGTGTGTGCGAATGTGCATGCGTGTGCGTGTGTGTGTGCTGGTGGCCACCTTCCGTTGGGGTTGTGCTGGATGTCTGGGGGTAGATCTCACAGCTGCCCATGTCCTTGACGGCCAGCGGCAGCCTCTCGCCGTCTTTGATCTCCGTGTCGCCCAGGCCTTCAGGTTGGCCTGCTGCACCTCGCTGTGCTTGGCCCAGATGATCTTCCCGTTGGCGTCCATGGACATGGCCGGCTCCTCACGCCCGAGCTGCCCGACATGGTGGGGGGGGGGAGAGAGAGAGAGAGAGACATTGGGGGGGGGTGAGGCGTGACGCATTGGAGCGGGGACTCACTTGGAGATGCGGTGACAGTACCCCATTTGGGTTTTTTCCACTTCCATGGAGATGGAATGAATTGGTATGTTTTCTGCCATTAACGGCCCTTTATAATCGCTTTACAATTGGGAGACAGACCGCAGTAGAACGGAATTGAAATGATTAGAATAAAAATGAATAAATTCTATTCAAAAAGCTTTTAGAGCGTTTGAAGAGCATTGAGATAAAGGACACACCGACACACACACACACACATCATGATCATCAGTGCAACAGACAGGGTAACCTCTCAGACTGAACACTACTCTCAAAATGTCACGGCCTTCGTGCCCGGGACTGAACAATAGTGGGTCAACGTGACTGATCGTGACATTTCCGGGGGAACACGCAGCTCTAGCGCTCTCGGTCACCTTGATGATGATGCTGCCTTCGTCGTAGCCCAGGGCCACGTTGTTGGAGCCCCTGAGGCCACACACGCACCACACCCGCTCCATGCCGTAGTTCAGGGTGCTCTCCAGCCGGTAGGTGCTGGAGTGCCAGAATTCTAACCGTACCTGGACCCAGGGAGAGCACAAAGGCCGTGTTGGTAACTAAATAACTTAGGGGGAGGAGTTGCATTCGGTCCAAATGTATACTGAAAACAAAGAGGTCTAAAAAAAAAAAAAAGGATTGACATTGTGTGTGTGTGTGTGTGTGTGTGTGTGTGTGTGTGTGTGTGTGTGTGTGTGTGTGTGTGTGTGTGTGTGTGTGTGTGTGTGTGTGTAAGTGTGTGTGTGTGTCTTCCTCACCGTCCTCAGACCCTGTGATGATGATGGGCAGCTCTGGGTGGAAGCTGACGCAGGAGACATTCTGGGCGTGGCCTTCCAGGGTCTGAACACACGTCTTGTTCTGGAAAATCACAAATCAAAAAGGATTTGATTAGAGCTTGGTTTTTTTGGGGGGGGGGCTGTTTTTTGGTTCAGGCCTGAACAATTATGGGGCAAACACTGTGGTTAATTTAGCATTATACACGTATATGACGTTATTGTGAATATCATTTACATCATGATTCCTTCTCAACTCTCTCGTTACTGTGGAACAGGGTGGGCTGGTCCTACCTGGTAGTCCCAGATCTTGACCAGGCGATCGTCGGCTCCTGAGATGAGGTAGGGCTTGTCCCCACCGCTGTAGTAGTCGATGCAGTTCACTCCCTTCTCGTGGCCTTCCAAGGTGAAGTTTGGGCGACGAGGAGCCCAGCTGCCACACCTGGCCAGGTAACACAGGGGGGGGGGGGGGGGGGGGCGCTTTAGAGTCGAGTGCCTTTAAGCTTTCATTTTGGGAAGTCTAAGGGAAAACTGGGAGCCTGTACTTTTGATTTTGCCTCACACAGAAGAGTTCAGGATGGTTTAGACTCTCATTTCAAGTACGGGTTATTAAACACATGTGATCTTGTACTTTAATCCACCTGAGATAACATGTAACACTGAATAATCTATAAATTGGTATAATAATACGTGATAAGCGTGTTAATACCAATGTAAAAGGTAACAGCGTTAACACAAGAAAAAGAACACACACACACAATTGATTTCAACAAGGCCGTTAGGTTCAGATGAAGACAGTTGATACCTTAATGGTCCTGTCCAGCGACGCGCTGGCAAACTGGTTGTTGTCTTTGGGGTTGATGACGATCTGCATGACGTAGTGCGTGTGACCCTCAAACACCTGGCTGCACGACCACTTCTTGTCCCAGTCCCACAGCTTGATCAACATGTCATCTACAAACACACAGACGCACAAACAAATGACCATCTTTGCATCCAAAGCTAAAGCAGTTCCCTTGGGAGTAAAGGCTGAGTTATGGTTCCGCGTAGTGATTACGTAGTGATCACGCAATGGCCACGCAGTTGCTTGGACGGAGTCATGAGCCCGTGATGGTTCTGCGTGGGGTTTACGTGTCGAAATACAATTCAATGTCACACAGAGGGCGACCAGAATGACCATTCTGGTCATTACATACGGATTACTAGCGAGTAAAAAAAAAACGGTTTACAGAAATGAAGGCAAAAGTTATATATATATATATATATATATATGTTGTCGCCAATCAGTCGAAGCATTTATCACACCGTGGCGGTGTTTACGAGTGGAAACCGGAAAAGCGATCTACAGCGAATGTAGTTAGCGGACCAATCACAGCCAAAGCCGTTGCGTTGGTGTTGCGTCGCCTCGACGTGTCTAGGATTTTTGGGAGGTGCACGTCAGGCCCTTGCAGTGGATGCAAGGGGGGTCCGCAAGGACGTAAAGGGTCCATAAGCCCCCTAGCGTTGCGTCAACGTGGAAGCATAACTTAAGCATAACTCAGCCTTAAAAGTGGCTTCTTCCACCGAGCGTGCCATTTAAGTGTTAGTGTGGAAACTATAGTACAACAGTATATACGGCGCTGTTTCATCATCAGGGGAGGGCTGAGCTCTAGGTACCACTGCTGGTGAGGATGTAGGGCTGAGTGGGGTGCACGGCAATGCAGCGGATGTAGTCCGAGTGGGCTTCAAACATGTGGACCCGCTCCAGGGTGTTGTAGTTGAACACCCGGATCTGCATGTCGTCCTGGAGGTTTCAGAGCCCGCAGAGGAGACAAGACAGGATCACACAAAGATGGTGTCAGAATAACAACAACATACACGGCGGCAGTAAACATATTACTCATTGTGGGGAAAAAAAAGAAAAAACACACTGAAGAAATTCTATGAAATTCTATTCTATAGAAATTTTATGATTTCATTCAGGCGGCATTAGCTCAGTGGACAGAGCGGGTCGTCCACTAACCATAGGGCGGTTCGATCCCCCTCCTCCTCCAACTGTCCACATGTCGAACCCCACAAATGTACTGATTGTAAGTCGCTTTGGACAAAAGCGACTTGCCCCCCCTTTACCCTTCATTCAAATGAGAGAGCCTAAGATAATAAGAAGGGCAATCCCTTACCGCTCCAGTGATGACCCAGTTCTTCCTGGCCACAAACTTGGACGCTCTGACAGGAAGGTCACACACCTCAAATGTCTTCACCAGTGTCTAAAATCAGAAGGTGAAAGGCTGTGATGTGGATAGATTCCGAATAATAGTAAGTCATTATAATATGTTAATAATGAAAGTAATATAAATGCATTTAAGATTATTAGAACAATGTAGCATTTAATTAAACAACATGTTAGAGAGCTTATACAATTCAAGGTATGGTTGCAACTAGCATTATATTAAAGTATGAATATATTATCAAAAGGGGGAATCTATTGTTCAGTCTAGTTTGGCACAACAGCATTGAACAAATCGGTAGTTCCCCCCGCTCTATAAAGCCAGATGTTGCCCTTAAAGACTATTGTGTTCTAACTATTGTGTTATTACGAAGGTTTATGCATACTGCATAGATACCGGTTGATGTACACAAAATATGGTGGCGTGCTAAACAGCAAGCGTATGCGGTACAGTTACACATGGAAAAAGTCGTTCTTTTCCGTTCTCATACCTGTGTTTCGTGGTTCCAAACACAGACACTGCCATTGTACAGGCTGGCCAACATCCATGGCTCGGTCGGATGAAGGTCCACACTCTTTACCCGGTCGGACCTGGCCGTTAGCTTCCTCTTGATGTCCAGCCTCAGAGGCTAAAAGAGACATGAGAAGCCATATCCATCACCCTTCTTCATCAACAAAAAAATAAGTTCGTCTAGATGCGATCCCCAAGTTAATGAGAGTCTCCTAGTGAAACGCTAATGAAGTAAAAATCCTTAGCTGATGACGGCCGCTCGTCAGACTTGGGGTTTGTATTGACTGTCAGACGGCTAACTAGTCATCCTTCGAGTTGGCTCGAGTATAGCATGTAAACGTTAGCTTGCCTAACGCATTCAATAGACAGAGAACTAATATGCATAATAACACACACAGATTTTAGCTCATTACATACCATCGATAACATGCTCCAATGTCTGACACACACATATATATAGATAAGAGTTGTCCCAGGTCTCCTAGTCTAGAGAACTTGTAAAAGGCTAACTCCATGTAGCTACCTGCTAGGCTTTCTAAAGGGATACACTGCTGATACAATGACAGCCGCTATCCGTTCTGAAGAAAACAGCACACAAATCGGATACCAGGAAAAAAACAAAACAAATACACAAAAAGCTTACCATCTTTTATTCCCGCCTTGTCGGTATAAGATGAATATGTGTGGGGGATATTTAAGATACAGGTTCCGATACTGCAATTCAGTGGACGCAGCACTGATACTGACGTGGAACTTCCTCACTCACAATCTCGCGTGACTTGCGCGCTGAAGTGATGACGCGAGAACGCGATCGGCGGAACTTGACCGCTTCGAAACATTGAAGTTTGGCACGGGCCAAAGGGCAAAACAGTTGATCTAGATCGATTTTTTATGCAAGATTATTATGATGTACTCCACGGTTGCCACACAGATACATACACCCGTCTCTTAAGTGTAGGCTACATAAAGAAACAATCTCGTTTAAAAACGGAACATCCTGTAAATATTGCACTTGGTGTGATATTGTCGTATGTTTTATTTAAGGACTCAACTCGTGTCCTGCTTATCTGCAATATCAAAATGCAGGCCTAATAAAAGGTATGTTAATAGCTGTAATCCATTACATTACCATGTAATCTAGTAGGCCTCTAACTGTTATCTTAAGTCAGCCTTTAATTATATGTCTGGTATTTTTTATTATCTCTGCTTCCACCCACTTCACCCTCAGCCCTTCTAGAAGGTGGACTCACTTTCCAGGGACATTTTTCAATGAAATTATTTTCTCTCTTTTTTTGCATGATTTACTGCTCTGTGGGCTTTGGGCTGCAGTGCTTGTCAATTTGTGTTTGGATTATTATGTTTACATATATTCTCGAATAATTCTTCTTGTGTGGTGAACACATTGAACACATCTTAGTGGGCTAGTGCAAGTAAAAAAAAAAAGGTTAGTTAGCTCATCTTTAACAAAAATGTGTTTATTACATGTATCTTTGCAAACAACAATGGAGCCCTTTGGTGCATTGAATGAATGAACGAGCGGATGGAAACAGTTCCCAATGTTTGAATTTTATTCTTTCCGCGCGAAGACTTGAACAGAAACTACATCCTCGCAAGTTAACTCCTGTGGGGAAAGACAGAGAATCAAGTTAACCGGCGCAGACATCCACGACACCAGAAACAATGTGCGACAACAACAACAACAACAACAACAGCAAAAATCAATCAAGCCATGTCATCCATTTGTGTTCCGTTCTCATGATCTCATAGGACTGACGTCTTAACAACCCACCAGGTACAGCTTGTCTCCTTCGATCCAATGCTTCCAGCCGCGGTTCGCCTTCTCTCCTTTCTGGGTGCACACCAGCTTGTCTCCCTCCCAGGTGACCAGACTCTGGAAGACAGCCGGGAGATGTCGCGATCAGAGGACGTAACGCTCACTTTGTGGAAACTGGCCACTGGGCTCCAGAGGTTCAATGGTCCAATGAAAGTGTAGGAACAGCTGAACTCAATGCCTCATCTCTGTATTTGACCTGGCAGCTGTGGTTAGAGGTGTGTGTGCTATAAACTAAAAGTAGTTTGATGGGTTTTTGATCTATTAGGTCCAGAAAACACTGGAAATATTTACTAAACCTCATACAATCGGACTGATAGGACGTTAGCTTTTAATCTATTTGTCAATCGATTGCCAAAGCCAATTTTTAGAGCTGGTTATTTCATCTTTCAACAACGTAGCATTTTTTTTTCTGCTGTTGCAGCAAATTAGATATGTATCCCGTCAATCAGCAGATGCTTTCATCCAAACCTCGATAGCAGAGCTAGGCCTCTTGCTCAAGGATGCCTGCAAGTTAACAGTGGACATCGGGGATCAAACACAGTACATTTAGGCTGTGAGCCACTGCCCTGTGTGTTACAGGCTTTAGATATGTGGTGTGCTCATACAGAACTACCTTTAGTCAATTCAATTGTATAGCCAATGCTATTGTATAGCATTGGCTATACAATACATACAATGCTATTTTATAGCCCGTAATTACAGTCACAGTCTGAAAGTGCTTTACGGGCCGTTGTATGAACTAAGCCTACGCTACCGCTAATTAGCGCCACCATTTGCCGTAATTATCGAGAGCAGAAGAGCCTCTGTGAGTGACTGGAGGTGCAGGTGCCGAGCGACCCACCTTGACGTGTCTGTTATCTAGTCCCTTGGTGAACTCGTCAAATTCGACCCCTACTGTGAAGGAATGCTCATAGTTCCGGAAAGTGCTCAGCGTCTGGAACTCAAAGGAGTCTCCGTGCTGGGTGACCACTTTGGTCTGAGACAGGGACATGGCGATTTTCCTCGTGGCAAAATCGATATCTATGAAAAACAAAAACAAAACAAAAAACATGACAGTGGGACTGGAATAGTGCTGGTTAAAATGGCAGATACATTTGTCATTTTGTATTGATTCTAATGATCGGCTGGTTTTTCAAAGGCCAAAGCTTTTGTGTTGTAAGTATGCAATATATGTAAGTACAGATTTAAGCATTTAAAATTAAGAATATGATAAAATGAGAGAGATGTTACTGAATAAGTCCTGTGAAAGTCAGGGGAGTGGGTTGATAAGTAGAAAGATAAGATTAGTTGCGTGCTGTTTGGGACCAAGGGGCATTGTACAGTAGGATGCGTTGCCCAATGGCCTGCAGTCGCCACCCAACACACACCATTTCTACTCAAATGCAAGGCTTCATGTCCAAGAAGGAAGCAATGTTCTGATTGCTTTGCAGCGGTTGCTTTTATTTTGGTCAGGTCAGCATCCTAAATAATGTAAATAGTGAAAGATATTCAAATATCATCCAGATGATTGTGTAGTAATCATGCACCTAACAGGTGGAATACAATTGCTGAGTTCAAATGCTTGTGTATATGTGTTACTCTCTCAATCTGCATCATCTAGGCTGCCGCTCAAAACGTCACACAAAATCAAAAGCATCTTACTTAAGGCTTTCAGGTATTCCTCAAACTTGTTATTGGTTTCCAGTATCCATTTTCCATTGAAGTCCACGGGCATGGTGGAGGCTTAGCAGGGTCTATGTAGACTTTAGACAGTGCACACACAGGGAGAGAGAGCGAGAGAGAGAGAGAGCTGTGGTCCGATCCTTTTTATGTGAGTTGAACGGGACTTGGGGGCAGAAAGCTATTGATAAGATAAGTTATGGCTCTTAGAAGGAGGAGGGTATTGGCAGTTTGAATGGAGGGCAGGGGGTGGGGGTGGGTGGGTGGGGGGGGGGGTGGGGTGGGGGGGGGGAGGTCAATTGTAGGGGACACATCTTTTCATAGTAGTTGTGGGAGGTGACGGTGATCAATCACACACACACACGTGACACGTGACTGTGTGTGTGTGTGTGTGTGTGTGTGTGTGTGTGTGAGTGTGCGCGCGCGTGTGTGTGCTGGTGTTTGTAGGCTCAGACGTCCATGTACCCTCACACACACACACACACACACACACACACACACACACACACACACACACACACATAAACAACTCCAACTAAACATGATTTCATATTTAGACATCTGTATATTTCCATATTCAGGCATCAACTGTTTTATACATCCTGTGAAGATATATATTTCCCGCACAATCATCATCTTTCCCTGGCACTTGTATTTATTCAGTTTAAACACTAAACCGCAATATGTGAACTTTGAGCATTGATGTGAATGTAGTCAGACCATTTCTACAGTGCATAGTCAGCATATGTGAATGACATTAAACAGGTGCTCGAGAGATTCTCTTGTAGAATTTGGAGAGTTGCGAATAGAATAGATAAATCCGTTTTTTGTTGTTTTCCAGTGAAATACAGGCCTCTCAAATTCCCCACTCAGGGGCACCAAAGGCATGCTCTGTTGCCGAGTGTTGCTGTGGGAAAATAGTCTAATGCAGGAACAAAGTTTGTCTATCTGGTCATCACCATTACTAGCTCACAAAAATCGATTTCAGTCGAAATAAACATTCTCAAACCAGGAACCTGTTTGGAAGTTAGTTTATTGATTGGTTATTAATGGCACCATCACGAAGGGATTGGGCAAAAAATATATACTGTATATATACATATATATATATACATAGATGACACTTTTTATATCCAACTTTTTATTCACCTCTTTGAGGAGAAAATTAATTTGGCTTCATAGCTATCTACAACACCAACAACAATAACAACCAATCAGAGAACACAATATGTTTTTTATCTGCCCTCCTCACATTCTCATTGGTCCAGTCCCCGTCTTGTCATCAGAGAAACTCGTTTTCACGTCTATAGCTATTCTTCACTAGTGCTCAAATCAATCTCGCAGTTAATCACGGGGCCGCCCCCCCCCCCCCCCCCCCTGCCAAGTAATGACATACTTTAGTTGAAATTAAAACACATGGCAGTTACTGTAATCAATATATTATAATGAATATGCTATAAGGGTGTTTGGTAGGAGGTGCTACTGAAGAGGAGATCATTGGTGTGCTATTGTATCATGTGATGTGTCTCTGCGAGGGCCCCTCTGATCCAACAGGCGCCATTTTGTGTGTTTCCTGGTGGAACAGACTCAGGTCTTCTTGAACACCTGCGTGGCCACAGCTCCACCTGCTCTCAGCTCCTACAGGGGAAACAGTACAATGAAGCAAAAAACATCAACAATATCTTCACTACTTTCTCACGACAAAGGTAATAGTGCAGTAAATGAGATATCACGAGCAGTCTAGAGATCTGATCCGTATGGGAACATTTATTTTTATTTAGCCTGAAAATAATGTTCATTACAGCAATACAATCAAGTACAAAGTAAAGACTTTGTTCTCTCTTGAAGATGTTCTAGAGAACATAGGTCTACAGCATATCATAGAGGTATAGGGGGGAACACAGGTGTATTTCATGCCATTCATTATCACTACTGACATGTATAGCCCAATAGACATATAAAGAGATTGCTTGGAGCCATTGCTGAGATTTGTCAACGTGGCCCTGTGTAAACAAACAAATACCAATAACAAATAAAAAAGTAAACGAGGGAGTTGCAGTTTTTCAGGATAATAAGCACTATAACAGTAACATTTCATCACATTACAATGAGTTGTTTTTATATTCATATTAAGTCATATATGTTTTATATAAATGAATAAATATATACATATTATATATGTGTTTACAGGCCAGTCTAGGCCTCTCCAATATGGTAGATATGTATAGACCTATAATTAACCCCTCTGTTTTAGGGTTCACAAGGTCTTCAGAGGTCTACAGCCTGCAATTCATATTTTTTCCAGCAGAGGCTGCTGTTGCCTCTATATAAAAAAAGTACTCACACCGATAAAGCATGCTTCAGACTAATAATTAACGTTATGGCTGCTGATTAAGAACATCTGTTGGTATCACTTAAAATAAATATCCCGGCAGGCTTTTTGTAAACTTTGCTTTGATAGCAGTAATCATACAGGAGGAGATTTTATCATTCCAAGGTAATGAAATGGTAATGCTCTAATTGTAGCTGTGAGGGTTTTTTAAAATGCTAATGCTTTCATTACAGAGCACATTATGAACTTGACAGAAGGGAAAAACAGCGCTACTTTTCTTCTAAAATGAGATATGCAGTCAAGTAAGATAATGGCATGACAAATGCTGATTAAGGAGAGAATCAGGAGCAAATTTAACTCATCAAGATAAACTCATTTTTAGGTTATTCTAATTGAAAAAAACGTTTATTTTGTACGCGAGTTCTTCTCCATTTTAAGTATATTACAATTTCTGAAAACCTTTCCTGCACAATCACTGTCCACACAAAAACATACCCACACACACACACACACACACACACACACACACACACACACACACACACACACACACACACACACACACACACACACACACACACACACACACACACACAGACACACAAGCCACCGTAAAAAAAAAAAGTGTGTGTTGATAATATAGAAATCATGTCAAGGAAGACAAAATAAAAAGCGATTCCTACCAGATGGAGCTCATCGCCGACCACCCAGTGTGTCCAGCCCCTGCCTTCAAAATCTCCCCCTTCTGCACACACACCAGCCGGTCCCCTTCCCAGGAGATGGTGGTCTGAGAACACAACGCAAGCCCGCTTAGAGGACCCCCTACTGGGCCATTGCCGGCTGATGCGTGCATGCAGCAATGGAACTGAGTGGCAGCGAAATCTCGACGGACTTTCTCGTGCAATCATGTGATGATGTGGCCATAAAAGTTGCAGATTAAAAGGGGATTCTGGGATTTTCATGCATTGTTCCACCGCTAGCTTTGTTAAATCCACCGTTCAGCAACACACAACGGAGGTTACCCGCGAGTACACACAATCACATTTAAGATGACGCACATGCACACGCACGCACGCACGCACGCACGCACGCACGCACACACACACACACACACACACACACACACACACACACACACACACACACACACACACACACACACACACACACACACACACAGGCCATCCTTCTAATGTGTCTGAATTCCATCAGGGAAGAGTAATCCCCCCCCCCCCCCCCCCTGTCAAAGTGAAGGTGTTTTATTTATCATATGCACAGTACAACACAGGGACATTCTGAACAGCGAAATTCTCCGTGACAGCAACACATTGGTAGATGTTGGTAGCAAAGACATACGGTCACAAATGAGGTCGAAAATAGCCCCCAAAACACTAGCCAGGTTTCTACGATAAATAAGGAGAATATAGCATATGTATCCTGGTGGTTATAGACAAAGGGAGAGTATGAATTGACAATAAAGATTACAAATATATGCGTGCGTGCGTGTGTGAGTGTGTAGGAGTGCACTTCATTGTACTGTGCAGTTCACTGAGTAAATCTCATAAGATTCAGCCAAGCTGCATCATGACAAAAATCGCTTCACACACACGCACTCACGCACAGACACACACGAAAGCGCCATTGTTTTCACAACGGTTTGTGCAAACAATAGATTAAAGATTAAAGCGTTTTTTTTTTTAAAGATATTACTTGCCAGAATAACCCAATTTAGGTATACTTATTAACGTCATTAGAAAGATCTCCACCATCTCTACTACTAAAAAAAAACCAAACATGGAAAATGCTATTTATATACAGTCTATGGGAAAATGTTACATCTTTTTCTTCTTTATGAACCACTGAAAGAAATAACATACATTTCTAGTGCATAAACAAGATCATCATTAATATTCCCACACTACACTCACCATGCATTTCCTGTCGTCCACACCGGAGAGGTCCTCCTCGAACTCCTTCCCGATGTGGAAGTCCATGTTGTAGTTCTTGAAGGTGCTGAGGGTCTTGATGACCAGGTGGTCTCCGTCGTGGGTGATGTCCTTGTCAGGCTTCAGCAGGGTGGCGATTTTCCTGATGGCCACATTGACTTCTGATATGACGCCCGAAGGGGAACGAAGAGGGGGGGAAATGGAGACAGAGAGGGGTGAGAAAGCGTGTTTTTTTTTCCTCCTTCATGTGATTTCGCATGAGTATGTAGCCTATTCGATGTATAAAAAGTTAATTCAACTTGGTAAATAATCGAATAGGCAAAAAAAGAGAGGAGGAGAAATTCATCTCGATGAACTCACCGAGCGCCTTTAGATACTCCTCGAAGTTTTCACTAGAAATCATTTTCCAGTAGCCATTCAGATCAACAGGCATCTTGGCAGTGTTGGTGGCTCTTACTTCCAGTGAAGGTGCAAGTGATGCTCAATGGCCGTCGAAACTCTGAGTTTTAACCAATTTCCAATCTAATCCGATTACCTGTCCATCGCGGTACCTCCCACGTGTCTCCTCCTCCACCCGGGCCTACCTGTTCTGGTGTTACCTCATCACGCATTAACCCACCGTACGACGGAAACGGGATGAATTCAACACATTGTGCAAACCTAAAGGCTGGTAAAGCGTTGGACTCCTGGGGATTAGGATAAAAGCCCCCATGCGTTATTAGCAGTGCATTATGTGTGACAAAAATGTGGTAAAAGCTAGGCGTAATTCCCTTATAGCGACACATATGGTATGCGTCGCTGCATCCATTCAACATGAGCAGCCCCATGTGTAACGCAAAGGAGTGAACGGAACGGAAGGTCTATGCATCGCTTCAATATCAAAGCATTTTTTTTTTAATATCAAACAGATAAGTTACTTTATTAAATAGTAGGCACATTATAGCAGAGGATAAGCCGTGTTCTTTCTAAGCGATTACGTTTTGTACGTTAAAAAAAAAAAACCAAACCCCAACCCAAAGTCCACACCCGTCAACGCACTTGGGTAGCTGTGGCGCGCGCACCCACCCACAGCAAAACGTTTTTAAAGGCTTGCCAAGTCCCAGGTATCTCAGAATAGCACCTTTACCACCCCGCTCCCTGCTCCTACAGTGCCGACACCTCCAAGCTCCAGTGGCTGAATAACTTCACACCGTGTGTGTGTGTGTGTGTGTGTGTGTGTGTGTGTGTGTGTGTGTGTGTGTGTGTGTGCGCGTGTGCGCGTGTTTTACCCAATGATACAGTCGACGATTAACCATTGGAGACATTTTATTAATTTTTTCTCTCTGGCTACAATACAATAAAAACGTGTTATGTAAAAATAATTGCATGTTTCTGTGGCTAAAATAATATTGCTGGTGTGTTGTTGTTACCCCCCCACACCCCCTTCTAATTTACAGTCCAAGGCTGCAAGAGTTTTGTAATCACCTCAGTAATCTTAACGCTCAGTGGAACTCACTCACATACACAAACACACACACACACACACACACACCGCAGAATGAACACAAAGGCTAATATAAGCAAAACACTCCACCCCCTAACTACCAACAAGCATATTCGGGATTTATCGAACAGCAGCGCTTTAATGACACAGCACTCCAACAACGACACAAAAAGAATAATAAGGCAACAGAAAAATCCCCGGGGAGCAAAATTCTAACTTCCTGCTTCCCGTTCCATTTTTGAAAGGTACTTGTTTTCGGCTTTTTGGCTTTGCCCCCCCCCCCCCCCCCCCCCATAATGTGCGACAGCCCACCGGCTGTGAGCACTTCCAACATTCGCTCACACGCACTCAGCAGGGAACGGATCCACAGTTCAGGTTTCGCCCGCATACGGCGTTGTCAGACACGCCGTGGATGTGAAGAAGCTGAGTCCGCGTGGCTCTCATCAGCCCCCCCCCCCCCCCCCCAGCACCACGCCTAGCCCTGCATGGTGAGGGGTCGGAGCGGCGTGCCCTGGTTCCTCCTCTCGCTGGCGTCCGTGTAGAGGCGGTGGCGGCCCACGTACTCCACCACGGCGTCGGGCAGCAGGTACTTGACGCTGAGGCCCCGGCGCAGCGCCCGGCGCACGGCGGTGGCGCTGGTCTCGTTGCGCACCCACTCGCGCACGGCGAACACGTTGTGGCGGTGGCGCCACAGCGTGTCCGACTCGTGGGCCGCGCGCTCCGCCCGCCGCCCGCCGCGGCTCACGCACACCAGGCCGAAGGCGCCCGCCAGCTCGTCCACGTGCTCGGGCCGCCACAGGCCCGGCGAGTCGAAGGTGTCCAGGAAGTCGGCGCCGCAGAGCAGCTTGAGCTGCGGCGGCGGACCTGGTGATGATAACCCGAATAACCCCCCCGCAAAAAAAATACCCAATGAGTAAAAGGTAAATAAAGGGAAGAAGAGAAAAATTATAGACTCAGTCGGCTGGACTCGTATCCCCTGTCACGGGGGGGTCATTATTTTCGGCTTCGTTTTATTATGAATATTTTATCATCACCCTACTGCTTATGGTGTTATTATTAGTATTTTGGAGAGACGGCGTGTGGACAGCAAAAGCGCCGACAACAAGACCGCCGGCTCGCTCGGAGCGTCGCGCCACACTGTGAATCTCTAATCAAGTGGCAGGTTGAACCACGCCGCGGCCCGCCGGCCCCCTCCTACCCAGACCGGACCACCGGGGGTCGTCCCGTTAACGTGAACCCCGGGGCCGCACAACGTGTGACCCGCCGCCGTGATGGAATTGATGAGCCAATTGTGAGGCAGGACCGGAGCGAGCGAGAGACACCGGCACTCAAATGGGCTGGTTAACGAGGCCCGGGGCCTCATGCATACAGAGGAGCCCGGGGTGGAAATAGCCGGCGACCACGCTTGTCTCGCAAATTAAATGCAGTTGGTTGGTTGGGTTTTTTTGTTTTGTTTTTTCTGTTACCAGGGCATGAGTCATGTAGTGACGACGCCATTTCCAGCAATTCAGAGACTGACAATGATAGGAGAACAGAAGCGTTCATAGAAAGTCCCAACTACATAATGGAACAAAATATAGTGACATCCATCAATCTTAAAGAGGGAGGCCATTTTGTATTTGTATATATTATTATGCAACATCTACCAATGTCAAGCTGTGATTCATGGGCTGGCTACAGGTTCGATTGCTTCACACGGCAAACAAAATAGACCATTTAAAAAAAAACACATACGCCTAAACTGGAACTCTTTCCCACCAGACATTCGCACTTCTGACTCTGACTCTCCATGATTCCTTTAAATCACACCTAAAAACACACTTATTCTGAGTGGCATACTTATACACTCTGTCACACACTGACAGAGTGTGCCACTGTTTCTTGTTTTTTAACTTGTCTTGTAAGGAGTCCTTGAGTGCTTTGAAAGGCACCTTTAAAAAAAAAAAAGCATTGTTATTATTGTTATTATAAACTAAATAGCATATTCTTAGCAGATTCTCTTCAGTTACAAGCTACATCCAAGCTAAGTCTAAAGCTATCGCTAATTTCTAACTTCAGCATGCAGTCCAAAGCGCACACAGGGCGCTAATGAGCAACATGTTGAGCACAGGAACAATGTATGGCACCGACGCAAATCTCTGATCCTCATCCTTCATTTAAAGGACTGCTTTAGGGCGGATGCTTAGTAAGCTCCGCAGCCCGTGATATGGGGTCGATGTGCAACAACGGATGGCATGACGCATTATCATTTTAATGGAGTTACCTGTGCTTTGCTGGTACTGTTTCAGTATGCGCCCATGGTGATGCCTTCAGACCCGCCAGAGGTGTGGAGAGGAGGGGGAAGAGAGAGAGAGAGAAAACGAGAAAGTCAGAAAAAAAAAACCCTGAATAATTACAAGATCTAATTAGAGGAGCAGTTCACCATAATATAAAAATAGCTTAAACTCATAAGTCCTTTGATTTAAAGCAAATCCTCTTATCGGTATTCGAGCTGATTTGTGTGTTTGTGTACACACACACGTGCACGTGTGTGTGTGTGTGCATGTGATGTGACGGAGGCGCGGAGGGCTGGACCACCACCACCACCACCACCACCAGCACCATCGCCTCTCACAGGGTCCTGGTGCCACAGACAACGGGCCACTTCATACTCTAAGCAGCTTCTTCGTTGCGTAACCCCCCCCCCCCCCGCAGCTTAGCTCCCGGTCGGCCGGTACACCCAACAAGGGGATTTATGGGTAACAGGGAGCGGTAGACGTCAGCGGTTGAATAATGGAATAACGCAGGTGGAGGGTCATGAAAGAGGTGAAGGGCGCCCCCTCTGGAGAACGACCGTAATGCAGCCTGACGCTGTTGGGCCGCGGGGGCGCTTCACTCATGAGGTGGCGCTGAATTATTCACCCTGGATAAAGTCGGCTGTTGGGGCCCAGACTGTTGGGCCGACATATTTAGCGCGGTGCTAAATATGACACAAACACATCAAGACGTGAATAAATGAAAGCCATATAACTAATTTAGACGCGCGTGTACACGTCGCCCGGGATACAATATCGGGCCGCGGGGGGGGGGGGGCGCCGCGGTCGGAACCGGAGAGCGCAGAAAATATTACGGTCGTAAAAGTGCCCCGGGGCCTCGGGTGGTTGTTGTGGCACCGCCGGCCGCCTCAACCTCGCCGGGACATTAACTCACCGGGCCCCCGGCTGGCCCGGCTCTGACGGCGCCGCGGAAAAAACAGCGCCGGCCGGATGATTTAGAGCCTGGAGGGCCCCCCGCAGCAGCGGTCCTTGTTTCACACTAATGGTCGATGTTGGCACAGAGCGGTGCTAGCAAACAGGAAGGGGTGGTGGTGGTGGGGTGGGGTGGGGGGGGTGGGGGGGGGGGGGACTCTAGAGAGCGCTATGTAATGGAATGAACGGGAATATCGGGAATATCCCGCCGCACTGTAACGCGGTTGGATGCAGGCGTGGAGCGAGGCGGGTCCCGGGGAAGCGGGGAAGCCGAATACGGTCAACTGGGGTTCAACTCTGCAGCGCGGAGAGGTGGACGTGAGCGGTCAGCGCGTCCAGAGACTCAAGCTATTGTCAACCCCAAACCTCAACGACGTGACGCCGTTACCGACGGAGGGCAAACCGCAAACGGGCTTGGCATCCCGCGCTGCCGTTGAAGGGGGACATGTTACGCCTCATACATCAGCGGTTCAGTTGATACAAGTACATGATAAAAACCACACGTCAGCTTTATCGGCGTCTCAACAGAACGACAACTCAAGTGGCTGCGAGGAAGCGTCTGCGCCGCTTGACTAGATTTAAACACATACAAATACGGAATAAAACACATTTACTCTGGGGAGATTAATTACAGTGTTCGATGCACATGATTTAGCCGGCTGTACTGTCCGACATGCCAAGCAGCCTTGAATAAATTGCCTGTGAAGTAACTCTCCAAAGTGATTTGAAACCAGCGCTCTCTGAATAAAACATTGCGTGCAGAGCCAAACAGAGTGTGTTGGGATAGACAGGGAATAACTGCCTACATCTACAACAAACAACGGAGAGGAACGAGACAGGGGTGATGATTTGCACTGTATCCAAAGGAAGAAAAAAAAAAAACACATCTTTTTAAATTAAGTGGTCGGCTGCAGAACACTCTTATGAAATATGCATGTCCATCCAGGGCTCTGAAATGCTGATTATAGGGTGTAACTGGACCTACTCTCGTTCAATTTGCGTGACACAATTATTCCAGCGTCTAATAGAGATTAAAGCTGAAGGCTTCTCTCTTCTCTTTTTTTTTTAAAGACACAATCTATTAATTCTGAAAGGATGATTCCACACCTCAAAGTGACGACTGTCTCTGTCCAGTCTGGCCGCTCGCTCTCCCATTCGTCCACCGTGATCCAATCAGAGCTCTGCAGGGCCAGCCTCGCCATGGCAATTCTGTGCTTGGCCGACGCCAGGCCCTGTTTGCCATAGCCGTCACTCACTGGAGAGACAATGCCTTTAACCACCTGGTAGTTACCTGAAAAGCAGAGGACCGGATTTCACTTCCAAGTCATGATTCACGACTGCTTTTCCACGCGGATCAACGCAAATCGACGAGATGGCTAGAGGCGCAAGCAGTTCAGACTAAATCTGTTTCATTTGCTGCTCTGTTTGTGATTTTCATTGCACCTAAAATGGAAACGGAAAACAGACGTGTATATAAGGTGACATGCTAGTATGGTACAGACAGAAGCCTAGCGGGTTATTAAAGATTCAAGCTATAGCAGCAGCAGCAGTGCGGTCGTAGTTAAGCATGAAGACATATTTTAGTCCACCTCTCCAAGTCGCCTGGCAAACACCTTGCATTGATGGAAATTCTATGAGTCAGCCTTGAAGGAAGATAGGACATGTTTCACACAAAGTCGAGAGATGCCCAGAAATACATTCCAGGCGTACCGACTAAAAATAACGAGTTAATGAATGTGGCCATATTTGAATAGCTACCGTTTTATGTTTTGAATTTTAAAAAACTCCCATGTTGACAGTGAATTTGCTGACTAAAGTAAAACGACTTGCTCATTGCAGTGCAAACATCCTGCAAACATCCTGCAAACATCCTGCAAATATCCTGCAAATATGCTGCAAATATCCTGCGTGCCGGGCGGAGCGGTCGGCTTTAAATCCAACGCTTACGTTTTTTCGCCATAAAACAACCCGGTCAGCTGACGGGCAATAAAGCACAGGGTCAAAGGTGAGGCATAAGAGCATTATTTAGGGGCCTTTGCAAATGAAATACACCACTGTTGTCTGTGATTCCATATACAATGGGCATCAGGCAGCCGTGTGCTGGTTCATAGCATTCAGAGGAGAAGAACAAGGGACATGACTGTGTGGCTCTACACAGTGTGGTTAAAGACAACACACGACAATAAGTGATCGATGACTTCTGGGGTGACCGTTGGGGGGAAAAACAGCTTTTGATTCTATATGGATACAATCTGGTCGTTATGATCCGATTAGCATGAGGATAACGTGATTAGGTGTTTTAAAACAGTCTGCACCTTGAGGGTGAAACAAGACCCCTGTCATCTCACATTCTAAACGACTATTGGTTGACGATTGTGGAGTGTGTGTGTGTGTGTGTGTGTGAGAGAGAGTGTGTGTGTGTGCATGCGTGCATGCTTGAGTGCGTCTGTCTTTGTGTGTGTGTGTGTGTGTGTGTGTGTGTGTGTGTGTGTGTGTGTGTGTGTGTGTGTGTGTGTGTGCATGCGTGCATGCTTGAGTGCATCTGTCTTTGTGTGTGTGTGTGTGGTCCATGGCTGCTTCCAGCAGCCTCACCTGTCCCGAGTCAGACTGGACTGGACTCTGGGACTGGGTGAGGCTGCACAGGAAGATCTCCAACATGGACCACCATTCCCATTGGCTACACATTCTACACAACACACCAGCTTCATCACCATCACCACGCTGTGTCCCGGTGCTGGAGGAGCCCAGTTAAAGCCACCTATGTGTTGGGGAGCAAGGACACTGCTACAGCTATGACGGACGCATGGAGGAGACATTTCAGCTGCAGCAACCTCAGAGTTTGTGGATTTATCTCCATTGAAAGGAAAAGCAAAGTGTAATAATGTTTCTAGGACACATTTTCTGTATTGATTAAGAGCGGGGCAGGGGGAAAGTACATTTAAATTGATTCAACCACAAAATGTTCGAGAGGGTGATTTCAAAGAAACACCTCAGGTTGTGTTAATTCAACAAAGCAGATGGGGGGGGGGGGGGGGGGGGGAATCACGATGAAAACAAGACAGTGTGAAA
>JAXIVH010000007.1:9626259-9628759 GCA_036785325.1 Urophycis tenuis | reverse complement strand
ATTGAGTACTTTTTTTTGCAGTAAAAAAAAAAAAATCGATTTTTATTCCGTCGTTCATGCCAGCAGCACGCGCAAGCTCCGTCAGTGACAACTTTCGACGCGATGCAGAGATGATGCAGCGATGGAGATCCAGCAGCCGGGGATGCCATCATCCTCGAGCGTCCGCTCCTGCTGCTATACAAGTGAACCCGGGTTGACATGAAAGATTCTGAAGTTGCTATGGCGATAGCTCGCTGTGAAAGGCCGGGGCTCGGGGAAACGTCATGTTGTGACGCTGCAGCTACTGTTCAATAGACATCGGTGACAGCAAAATTGCGCTAAAATGAGACCGTGGCAGAGGTAGATGGACTGGTAGCAGAACAGGTGGGGTGATGTGGTCCACAAACACTCACACACACACACACACACACACACACACACACACACACCACACACACACACACACACAATGCAGGGAAAATCTAACGAGCTAGTGATGATTATTATTACTCCCTTGGTGGAAGCCAGCAATTAAGTCCAAGGAAAACATGCATGACACGCATGTGCACACACACACACACACACACACCCACACACACACACACACACACACCGACCTTGCAGTGTGATAGAATGCATGACCCTATTAACTCAGACGGTCATAAACACAGAAAAGCATGAATGAAGTGCGAAGTAAAATCGAAGGCAGGGCTGAAGGCTCGGGTTGGGGGGAGTTCAGAAGGAAGAGGTGGAGCAGGAAGAGAATGAGGTTGGGGTGACGGAGGAAGAGGTGGAGGAGGAGTAGGTGGAGGAGGAGGGCAAGGAGGAGTGGAAAGGCTTTCTAGTTATGTCGAGTTGCGGGGAGGCTCTAAGTGGGTGCACTACAAAGAGAGGTGAAGATGAAAATACTGAAACAATCTGTGTGTGTGTGTGTGTGTGCGTGTGTGTGATGTGTGTGTGTGCATATGTGCGTGTGTGTGTGTGTGTGTTTGTGTGCGTGTGTGTGTGCATGCACATGCGTGTGCTTGGTGTGGGTGTAGGCCCACCTCCGCTGACACATGCACAGACCAAATCTAATGTGATGCTGCCAGGGGAGGACATGAGAGAGAGAAAGCTGAGAGAGAGAGAGAGAGAGAGAGAGAGAGAGAGAGAGAGGAGAGAGAGAGAGAGAGAGAGAGAGAGATGGAAGAGAGAGAGAGAGAGAGAGAGAGAGAGAGAGAGAGAGAGAGAGAGAGAGAGAGAGAGAGAGACAGAGCAATTGGGTGTGTTTCTATCTGATACTTTGTTTCTCGAGGACATACTTTGATTTTCCTGCCCGGCCAGGTTCCCTTACTACCTATGCTAAAGTCGTAATGTGCGTGTATGCGTGTGTGTGTGTGTGTGTGTGTGTGTGTGTGTGTGTGTGTGTGTGCGTTAGTTCAAGTAATACAAACAGGTGCATCTATGAGCTCAAGGAGCTCAGACATAGCCCCCCCCGCCCCGACACTCACACACACACACACCATTCCATCACAAACACACATGCGCTCACACTGCACACACTATTTTCCAATGTCAGCGGCCCCCCGTTTCAAGCTAAGCCGCGGTGGTCGTAGCTCTTGGGTTTGTTGTCTTTCTGCAAGAGCAAACGTGCCGGTGCCCCTCTGGGCTGGCTGGGCGTGGCCCTGGAGCCGGCTGGGCGTGGCCCGGAGCCGGCTGGGCGTGGCCCTATAGCCGGCTGGGCGTGGCCCTGGAGCCGGCTGGCGTGGCCCTGGAGCCGGCTGGGCGTGGCCCTGTGGCCGGCTGGGCGTGGCCCTGTAGCTGGCTGGGCGTGGCCCTGGAGCCGGCTGGGCGTGGCCCTGTAGCCGGCTGGGCGTGGCCCTGGAGCTGGGTGGGCGTGGCCCTGTAGCCGGCTGGGCGTGGCCCTGGAGCTAGCTACGCCGCTCGCTCCCACACCTGTGGTTCCAGCGCTCAGCGGCATCTCTTCTAGGAAAATAAAACGTCCTCATCCGTTTAATGTCTCCGCGCTGAGAATGATGGGGAAGTCTGCCAACGCTTTTGGATTATGGTGTGTGTGTGTGTGTGTGTGTGTGTGTGTGTGTGGATGTGTGTGCATGTGGATGTGTGTGTGTGTGTGTGTGTGTGTGTGTGTGTGTGTGTGTGTGTGTGTGTGTGTGTGCATGTGTGTATGTCTGTGTATGTGTGTGTATATGTGCATGTATGTGTGTGTGTGTGTGTGTGTGTGTGTGTGTGTGTTGTGTGTGTGTGTGTGTGTGTGTGTGTGTGTGTGTGTGCTTCTGTGTCAAACATCCAGGGATACATCAGAAACACCAGCAGAGCAAACATGCATCACAGAGCCGTGTTGCTGGCATGATAATTAAAATGGTAATAATAAGCAAGGCAAGCACGCTTGTCTTCACAGACCACCGCATGAATATCCTCCAGTGTATAAACTAAGGAGCTAATCGGACAATGAAATAAGGAGACAGTATCCCTGCATAGTGCATATAAACAATGTCCATTTTAGTTTGGTAATGGTGGG
>JAXIVH010000007.1:9610965-9620965 GCA_036785325.1 Urophycis tenuis | reverse complement strand
TATTACATTCATGAAAGATGTATTCATTCCCTTATTGACTACACATTTTTACACATTTGGTACTATTTATTTATAATACATACATATAATGTATTATATAATATATATGACAGACAGACAGACAGACATATTTCATTTAATGATCCTGAGGCAAATTGCATAAGAAAGAATAAGAAAGTTAAAAGTTTTTTTTTTAAAGCGAACTCAAGGCTGGAGTAGAATGACAGGCGGCATGCAGCTTTCACGCACGCACACTGATAGGTATATAACATACCCCGAGACGTACGTACTGCGTAGCCCTGCTGATCCTGTCTGTCTGTCTGTCTGTCTGTCTGTCTGTCTGTCTGCGCGGCCCCCCCCCCAGGTGTGGACTCCATGGCCCACTACGAGCAGGCGGTGAGACAGGTGCGCTACAGGGGCTCCCCGCACGCCAACCCGGGCCCCAGAAAGTTCCGGCTGACCTGCTCCGAGCTCAACGGCCCGCTACACCAGCAACAAGTTTAACATGGAGGTCAGGCTGCTACACCAGCAACAAGTTTAACATGGAGGTCAGGCTGCTACACCAGCAACAAGTTTAACATGGAGGTCAGGCTGCTACACCAGCAACAAGTTTAACATGGAGGCTGCTACACCAGCAACAAGTTTAACATGGAGGTCAGGCTGCTACACCAGCAACAAGTTTAACATGGAGGTCAGGCTGCTACACCAGCAACAAGTTTAACATGGAGGTCAGGCTGCTACACCAGCAACAAGTTTAACATGGAGGTCAGGCTGCTACACCAGCAACAAGTTTAACATGGAGGTCAGGCTGCTACACCAGCAACAAGTTTAACATGGAGGTCAGGCTGCTACACCAGCAACAAGTTTAACATGGAGGTCAGGCTGCTACACCAGCAACAAGTTTAACATGGAGGTCAGACCGCCGTGGGGGGCCCCATCACCCAGTGGGGTGTCACACCCCCTGCCTCTGAGGGAGGCCCACGGGAGTCACGGCTCCCTGTGTAGCTCTCTCTCTCTCTCTCTCTCTCTCTCATCTCTCGTCTCTCTCTCTCTCTCTCTCTCTCTCTCTCTCTCTCTCTCTCTCTCTCTCTCTCTCTCTCTCTCTCTCTCTCTCTCTCTCTCTCTCTCTTACTCTCTCACTCTCGCTCTCTCTCGCTCTCTCTCTCTCTTGCTCTCTCTCTTTCTCTCTCTCTCTCTTACTCTCGCTCTCACTCTCTTTCTCTCTCTCGCTCTCACTCTCTCGCTCTCTCCCTCTCTCACTCTCTCTCTCACTCTCTCTGTCTTTCTCGCTCTCACTTTCTCTCTCCCTCTTACTCTCTCGTGCTGAATCTTGCTCTCACTTTCTCTCCCCCTCTCTCTCTCTCTCTCTCTCTCACCACCCCTGATGATGATGATGATGATGATGATGATGATGATGATGATGACGACGACAATGATGCATGGATGATAATGACGATGACGATGATGATGATGATGATAACGACGATGATGAGGACAATGACGATGATGACAATGACGATGATGATGACGATGACGATCATGATGATGACGATGATGATGATGATGATGACCACGATGACAACGCCGCTGTGTCTCTGCCCCCTCAGGTGGGCGTTCTGCACCACACGGCGCCTGTGGAGCCACGCCAGCCACATGGCGGCGCAGCCCCAGTACCTCCGGCCGGTGCACCACCCCCTCATGATTCACTCGCCCAGCTCGCACATGCAGGGTGAGCGAGCATGACGACGCCCACACAGGGGCGGAGTCTGCTGATTGTTAGCTGATTGTTCGCTGTTGCCAGTCAGCTGAAAGTTAGCCGATTGCTAAATAAAACTTGTGAATATTTAACTGAAATCAATTCAAATGGTTAGAAATGTGTATGTTGTATCCAGCGCGGATACCGTGCAATATTGTGCAACATTGTGTATGCTGTGCAATTTCTCATGATGTTATCATTTGCGTTGCCGCATAAATGTCTTGCGACGATGCCACCCAGCTGGGGGCTTATACTATGGAAACACAGAGTGAGATCCCACCACCGCGTCTCCACGTTGGTGCAGACCAGATGTAAGCGGAGCCCACATATAATAGAAACACACCGGCCAGCCGACAGCCCAGCTGCTGGGGAGTGGCTGCCTGGTGATAATGTGTCAGACCACCAGACTGCCCGCGAGGTCTAATGACACGGCGGGCTGCCTTCACCTGCAGCCACCGCCTCCCTTCCCCCCGTCCTCATAAGCCCAGGAAGAAGCAGACCCCCCCCCCCCCCCCCCCCCCTCCCCACCTCCAGCTCGTCCAATCAGAAGTGCCCTTCAGCACCGTCGGTACAACAACAAACCTTGGGCTACGCACAAGGCTGCGCGCGGCAAGATAGCAGCAAAAAAAATCAAAATAAAAAGAGATAGAATGATGCACAGATGGAGGGGTTTCTTACTTATGGGTACTCTATGCAAACATGAATGGATGCTAAATCACTCAGTATAACATCATTGAATGTAATTAACATAATATAGCTTGGATTCATGTAATATGATTTCATATCATCTAAAATAATAGACTGAAACCGTTTTTGAAGCATACTGTACTAAAGCTCTTCATCATCCTTCATCATCCTTCATCATGTGGGGGCAGCCGCGGCCTACTGGTTAGGGCTTCGAACTTGAAACCGGAGGTTTCAACCCTGGTTCAACCCTGGTTCGAACCGGCAACCCTGGTTCGAACCGATGCCGTGCCCTTGAGCAAGGCACCTAACCCCTCACTGCTCCCGAGCGCCGCTGTTGCAGGCAGCTCACTGCATCGGGTTTAAGTGTGTGCTTCACCTCACTGTGTGCCTCACCATCACTGTGTGCTGAGTGTATTCCACTAATTCACGATTGGGTTAAATGCAGAGACCAAATTTCCCTCACGGGATCAAAAGAGTAATTCTTCTTCTTCTTCTTCTTCTTCTTCTTCTTCTTTCTTCTTCTTCACCCCCACACCTCTTGGCTGGCTAGGGGCGGCGCCGCCAGCCGCCACGGCGGTGATCGTGGTGTGCATCGCCGCCCTGGTGGCCATCGTGGTGGTGGGCATCTACAGGATCCACGCCACGCAGCAGGAGGAGGGCTCCCGGGACGAGGAGGACGAGGGGAAAGACCACCGCGAGGAGTGGGACACCTCGTCACTCACCATCACCGTCAACCCCATGGAGGTACGCCCCGCTGTGTCTGTGTGTTTGTGTGTGTGTGTGTGTGTGTGTGTGCGTGTGTGTGTGTGCGCATGTGTGTGTGCATGACCCTGTGTGTGTGTGTGTGCGTGTTTGCGTGTGTGCGTGTGTGTGTGTGTGCGCATGTGTGTGTGCATGTGTGTGTGCACGTGTATGCGTGTGTGTGTATGT
Organism: Urophycis tenuis; assembly: GCA_036785325.1. Taxonomy (NCBI): domain Eukaryota; kingdom Metazoa; phylum Chordata; class Actinopteri; order Gadiformes; family Phycidae; genus Urophycis; species Urophycis tenuis. The sequence continues at coordinate 9,617,592 of JAXIVH010000007.1, read as the reverse complement.
GTGCATGCCCCTGTGTGTGTCTGTGTGCGTGTGTGCGTGCCTGTGTGTGCACATGTGTGTGTGTGTGTGTGCGCGATTATGTGTGTGTATGTGTGCATGCCCCTGTGTGTGTCTCTGTGCGTGTGTGTGTGTGTGTGTGTGTGTCTGTGTGTGTGTGTGTGTGTGTGTGTGTGTGTGTGTGTGTTGTGTGTGTGTGTGTGTGTACATGTGCATGCCCCTGTGTGTGTGTCTGTGTCTGTGTGTGTGTGCGTGCGCGTGTGTGTGTGTGTGTGTGTGTGTGTGTCTGTGTGTGTGTGTGTGTGTGTGTGTGTGTGTGTGTGTGTGTGTCTGTTGTGTGTGTTTGTGTGTGTGTGTGTGTGTGTGTGTACATGTGCATGCCCCTGTGTGTGTGTGTGTGTGTGTGTGTGTGTGCGTGTGCATGTGTGTGTGTGTTTGTGTCTGTGTGTCCCAATCCCTTCACACTGGCTTCAGCGGGTTGTACAAAATGGGCAGCATTGTCTGGATGTATGTCCTAAAAATACATTGAAGTTAACATATTCTTCTGCGTCCTGCGACTCGTTCCCAAGAACATTCAAGGACCCCAGGCAGTGAAGGAGGAGGTGAGAGGAGGAGGAGGAGGAGGGGAGGAGGAGGAGGAGGAGGAGGAGACGGGGGCAGCAACCAGCACCGAGTCTGATGACAGCGAGCAGGACGATGAGGAGGAGGAAGAGGAGGATGAGGAGGAGCAGGAGAGGGAAGCGCGGGCTGATAGGAAGAGCAGACGCAAGATTGAGTGGGACAGCTCCAACGTAAGATATTGATCAGCGAAAAGCATGGCGGGTTTAAAAGGAAAGAGAGAGCTAAAACATGCACACACACATACTCACTTGACCCCTCTAGAGAAATCAGTTACAATCTGTTTGGAGTGCCGGGTGGCGATTCGTTTTCGTGGCGCTTGTTTTTTTTGTTAAAGAAACAGTGCACTCTGGTGGTCAACGGCAGAACTACGCGTAACACGAGTGAACGTCGTTCAGTTTCGGAAATCCATCTATCCAAACATTTTTATATATATATAATTTTATCTCAAATTCATCCGAACCCAATTAATTATCAATAGAATAACGACAGACCGACTTTAAATGGAATGATAGAGTTAGGCCTATTGAACACCACATCTGAGCTTTCAATATGCAAAAATTATATTCATTTGCATAAAAACATAATAGCGTTCATCCCTCATTAAAGTAATCCCACAATCTAAGTGAACTGTGTGTGTGTCTTTCACCATATTTCACTTGTTTGTTTTTTTAACAGATTGTCAGAGGAGTCAGCCAACTGCCAACCAACAGTGGCACACAATAAACGTGCGTGTATGCAAACTGATTTTCAACCCCCCCCCCCCCCAAATGCATTTCCAATTCAATAACCTATTTTTTTAGTTGATGTCCTCCTCTGCCTGGTTCCAGGTGACATGACTGAAAAAAAAAGAAGAAGAAAAAAGAAGTGGTAGCTTTATGATTTTATAAAAATCCCTTCTGGTCTCTGCTGTATTTATACCATTTTACTGTGCTGTTTCCCCATTCATTCTCCCCTTACCTGCACAACAGGGGTTCCACATATATGTCAACGTCTGGTTCTCCTAAGGACACCTGGGTGGGAAGGACCCGTAGTGGATAGTGGGGCAGGGCAGCGCGGGGGGGCTTGGGTAGTAGTGTCTTAACCTTTCTTGCGTCTGCTTCCTCACACCTTGGTTTGAACCCAATCCACATGTCAAAGTCTTTTTAATGTCCCTGTGAACTTAATGGCATCCCTCACACTCTGTGATTTGCGTGTGGTTGAATTAGTAGGCAGTCAAGTTTGTATATACTAGGTCTATAAGGGAAAAAGTTATGCTAAAATGGATCATCGGACATCTATAGCTTCCGCAAACTCCTGCGACCCTGTATGCATATCAGGGGTACCCCGAAGTGGGGACTCAACTCCAAGGTTGAGCACCACTGCTTTAAGGGACATCGACGCCCCGGGCGAAAAGCACTGGGTTCGATCCCCGATGTCTGCAGCTAACCCGGGGGTCGTCCTTGAGCAAGATGACTCCTTCACCTTCCTGCTCCTTAATTGTGTCTCTGGCCCCGTCTCAAGCGATTGTAAATGACCCTAAAAACATCTGCTGAACACTCGGCCAAAAATACCCTTCAATCACCAACTGACGCAAGGGGTTTCAAACCCGACAATTTATCCATTGACGATCATGTCCTGATTACCGTTTAGCCTGTCTGCGCCTGTCGTGTCCTGACTGATGAGTTTGCGGGCAGAAAATGACCATAAAATGCACAAAACACATAGCGGGCTTTCATGTGCAAATGTTGCAGAGAAGATCCACTCCTCTCCAGAAATGCATTTTTTTAACCCACAAAACCAAACAGTGTGATGTAAAACAAGGGGCCCTCCATAGCGAATGCAATATAGTCTTTTTATTTTACCTTACCGAATGTCAACCTTTCTATGTTTAGGTTCTGTTTACTGTAGTACCTCAACCATATGGGGGGAGGGAGGGTGAAAAGATATTCACACAAAAAAGACCAACACAATCAGAAAACAATCAGTGAACCGTCGTTGGGTATAGCTCTACCTTCAATTCAGATTCTGACGATAATAATTCACACTTCATTCCATTGAATTCCCCGCACAGTAACAAAGGAGGCACAGTCGGCAGCATGACAGGTTACAGGAGAACACTGTTTGAGCTTTCACAGTCAAACATCACAGTGGAGATGAACCAGGGACAATTCATTCCCGTGAACACGCCGCGCCATCGTTCTTAGTTCCCATCAACGTCACTCCATGTTACTTCTGTAAAAGGTGCGTCGTGTGATTACCTCGCTGACCCCCCCCCCGTTGGCCTTTAGAGGACCTGTGATCGTGATGTCATCATTGTGAGACAGAAGCCTTGGTTCCCATCGCTTCACCCGTTTGGCATATCGTGTGATTTAAAAAAAGTATATCAAGAGAAAATATCATTTTGAATATAACTACAAAGCCTGTAAAAAAAAAGATAGTCAAAGATTGTTATTTTATATATGTTTCTTTTTTTCTTTTTGTAAACAAATGGTTGGACTCTCTCTCTCTCTCTCTCTCTCTCTCTCTCTCTCTCTCTCTCGCTCTCTCTCTCTCTCTCTCTCTGTCTCTTTCTCTCTCTCTCTGATGGTCATCCCAGTGCTTTCTGTATATTGACCAATAAAGACTTGTTTTAGAATCTAAACCTGGCTTTGCTTTGATTTGTGGATATATTTTTGACAAATATAATTATATTTTTAAATATAGAACACATATAAAAAATACTAATAAAATATTATTTTATTGTATCATTATATTTTATATAGAAAATATAGCAAAAGAAATGATGATGATGATGATGATGATTATGATGATTAATGATGATTAAATGATGATGAACATGATTTTGGTATTTCACAACACACTATGATCTTTCATACTCCCTACCTGCCTCGTTTACAGGAGGTTTCCAGATTGATTTATCGGTGTTGGTCTTGTGAGATAATTGTTATTCATGTATTCGGTGCCTCCTTTTCTCGTTATCATGGTGCAGATGGTGACAGAGGGAGCCAGGTTTGTAGACACCAAGAGGTGCTTTATAGTAAAAAAAACGAAAACACGTTAGCTTCTCAAGGCTATTAGAGCAGACAAATCCACAGATCAGGCTCAGCCTCTGAGAGAGTTCAGTAAAGCTTTAGACAGACAGACAGACAGACAGACAGACAGACAGACAGACATAGAGTTGGAAGAATGACTGTTGTTACCAGTAATCTAATCATGAGCTCAATTTCAGTGTTTTAGCTGCCTTCTGTTGGCCAAAAGAAAACCAGGTTTTGGCCGGTTCAGATCACAAATGTGCTGACTCAGATATTATGGACTAAACTATATTTGGTGTGTAGCCGAATTCACAATAAGCTCAATGTAAAGGTAACTTATCTGTCTGTGGTGCTGTAAAGAAAATATCATGTTACCAGTTTATTACAAATACAACAAAACAAGCTAAATGTATTATTGAAATTAATATTTGAATATAACTATTGAAAAATAAATGTGTGAAACAGTCCTTATGTACTAAAGTCGATATTTCTTAAATCATTTTTTTTTTAATAAATGTGCCTCTATGTAACTAGAAATGACAATATGTACCTAAATGTAACTAAATAGAAGTAAATGTATCTCAATGTAACTAGAAATGACGTAACTGATCTGGGTGCTGTCCATGGTGCTAACCCACGTGACGTCCTTGCCATAGTAATGTGTTAAGGCTGGGTTATGCTTCGTTTATACTTCCGCGTCGACGCGACGCGGGGGGACGGCGGACCCACGGCGGACCCTTTGCGGACCCTTTACGTCCTCGACGTGCACCTCCCCAAATCCTAGACGCGCGTCGAGGCGACGCCGTCTCTACGCCGTCCCAACGCGTTGGCTTTGGCTGTGATTGGTCCGCGAACTACATATATATATATATATATATATATATATATATATATATATATATATATATATATATATATATATATATATATATATATATATATATATATATATATAAAACTAAATATATATAAAACTATATAAAACTTTTGCCTTCATTTCTGTGAACTTTTTTTTAACTCGCTAGTAATCCGTATGTAATAACCAGAATGGTCATTCTGGTCCCTCTACCGGTGTGGCAATGAATTGCATTTCGAGACGTAAACCCCACGCAATCCCTCATGACGGCGTCCGAGCAACGGCGTGGCCATTGCGTGATCACGACGCGATCCCTACGCAGAAGCATAAACCAGTCTTTATTGTGTGCATCTCATTCATGATGGCACTCATAGCTTTTCTTGCAGCTTTATTTGTTTGCAGCAATCATCGCAGTGCATTTGGGATGAGTTAGACACGAGGCTACTGACGCTACGTGACAAAGTAGGCTATTGCAACTGCAAAGCATCTCTTTGTTATCGTTCCAGGGTCCCCTGATATAAGTGGTAGATATAGGCCTATTTGATTAATCCATTTGATCATACACATATAACAAGAGCCACCATTTTCTTTACTACTGTCTTTCCAGCTATAGTTGGCCTGTAGTACATTTAAAAAAAAAAAATTAATTATCATTACGGGAACCAGCCCTTTCTCTGCAACTTACACATTCTCACGTAATCCTCTCTAGGGGAATACAAACTGGAGGGTGGCTCACGAAATAACCGTCTACTTGATCGACAGTGACATCTTGCGGCCGGTTAGCGTCATTGTTGAAACAGTATTACTAAACCACTGTCCTTGATAAAACACTACCACAAGGCGATTCATTGTTGTATGTTTACTCCTCTCTACTTTGGTAAATTTTGTGTATGCTATGACATACACATTCACATCATCACGTAAATAGCTGTTGTGTTATGATATGACGTCATATGACCTGCAAGCACCGTTAGCCCGTATCCACTGCTCAGAGGAGCGCTGACAGCAGCATCATCGCTGTCCCCCGGGACGGCCGTACGCTGTCCAGTAATGAGGGGTTAATGAGCGTTGCGCTGATCCTCTACCACCACTGCCATTAACCGCTCAGTACAGCTCTCTAGGAGGCCGATATCAGAGTTCGCATTGGACAAGCGTATACGTTTGATCAATAATTATTCTCTCTGGATGTTATTCATTGAATTTCATTAGGTTCTCCCCCGCAATGTTTCTTTAAAAATGTTATCCCCGCATACCTTTACGCACATGAGGTGTAATACTCACGCATACCACGTGGTGGCGTACGTTAGGCACTTTATGGCCGGAGTTAAGCGCCATTGACCATATAGTGATATTGCTACCTCGATTACTAGTAAAAAATGAACTGATTGCTTTCATCACATACCAGTCTTCATATTGAGATGATTATTGAACATTATTGGACAGTTTATAGTTTGCGTATTCTGCGACTGATGGCCTTATGCTTATCTTTCTGAGTCAGGGTAAATTTAACAATGTCGATTATGTTAAATATATGTATGCATTGCAAACATAAACACCAACATTAAATAATAATCAATCACTCAATAGCCATTGACATTGTCTCTCTCTGACAGACAGGCGCACACACACACACACACACACACACAGAGAGAGAGACACACACACGCACTCACGTACACCCTCCGCCTGTAAGCCACTGCAGCAGCGCTACGCTGCACTTTAACAGAATGTATTAAGCTATTAACTTTTATGACAGCTACATTGGCCCTCGACCATCTCGCGCTGTGCGCAAACGCTGCCAAGCTTCCAGCGTTCTACATGAGACACGAGACACGCACGGATGAAACGAAATACCCACCGGAGTGTGGAGCCAGGGTTCCCCGAACATGTATACAAAGTAACCGCGCGTGTTTAACTACAAACGGACACCGAATCAAACCGCTCCAAGAATATCACAGACCTTTGTGAGTTCATGTCAAAACACACGCTGGTCGTTTGTGGCAGCAACCCACCCATGTCGGGGGATATAGCTTGTACCGGAGTTGTAAGGCATAGAAAAATGTGGTATGCTTCAAAGAGAGGTTTACTGTAATATAATGAAATAACTATCCAGAACCATGTCTCACTGCTGTGACTCGGGTA
>JAXIVH010000007.1:9580965-9608465 GCA_036785325.1 Urophycis tenuis | reverse complement strand
CTGGCTGCCAGCGGTCAGCAGAGAGACAGAGAGCCACAGACGTGGTGGTGGTGGTGGTGGGGGGGGGGGGGGGTAGTCTCACAGAGGAGCAGAGCTTTACTCCCCAGGAAGCCTCGCTGGACGTCTCCCAGACGTTACGACGGGCCTGCAGGCTGGGTAATCGATGTGCTCTGGGGTCTGAGAGACGCATTACAGCAGGGTGCCTTTCTGTCGGAAGACCACGACCACGGGTGTGTTACTGTACTCTTAAGGAGAGCGGGCCACTGGTAAAAGCACTGAATTAGATCTGGCAGTATGGCAATTCTGATTGGTGGAAAAAGATGTATGGCTTATCACACCCCCTAGCCCCAATGTCTGCAAGATAAAAGTCTGCCGTTGCTGATGACTTCAGCGTCCATTTTGTTTACTCACCAGGGGCTTCGGGGGGGGGGGGGGGGGGGGGTGGGGGAGAATCAATGAAAAATGATTTAAACTCCCCCCCCAATAAATAGCATCCTCCTGTGTACTGTGCTCAGAGAACAGAGACGAGGCCTGTCCCCACAGTCCCAGAGGACAGAGACGAGGCCTGTCCCCCCAGTCCCAGAGGACAGAGACGAGGCCTGTCCCCCCAGTCCCAGAGGCCAGTGGACAGAGATGAGGTCTGTCTTCACAGTCCCAGTTGACAGAGACGAGGCCTGTCCCCCTCATCCCAGATGGCCAGTTGACAGACATGAGGCCTGTCCTTCCAGTCCCAGTGGACAGACATGAGGCCTGTCCCCCTCATCCCAGACAGCCAGAGGAGAGATGAGCCCTGTCCCTCCAGTCCCAGAAAGAAGACCAGTAGACAGAAATGAGGCCTGTCCTCCCAGTCCCAGATGGCCAGTCCCAGTGGACAGACAAGGCCTGTCCCCCCCCCCCCTCCGGTCCCAGAGGGCCGGCCGTCCCACCCAGAGACCGATCTGTGAGCCGCAGCGCCGCGGAGTCTTCTCCATCCTCGGTTAGCCGCCAAGGTCCCCCGGACGCGGCCGTTAAAGCGACTTTATTGCCGCGTTTAAGTGTTCCCCGCGGTGCCGCCTTCACATAAAATGGATGTCGCAATAGTGTTAATGGTGCGCCTTGTTTCCGCTCAAGGTTTGAGACGGGAGGTTTGTAGGGCCGGCGCTCGCTAGCTAGCTAGTGTTGTGAGACTCTCCGGAGATTCTCCGGCACGTTTCTGCTTCAGAGTTTGAGTTTTTATTCGGTATTCCCTGCGTGTATCTGTGGATACATGTGGTTATGAGGTACTCACAGAGGATCTGGGGATGCCATGTTGTTTCTCTGGGGTTTAGGTGTTGTTATTGTTATTTTTGAATTGGAGAGCCCGCATCTCCGCATTGCACTGGTGAAAAGTTTAGAAATTTGGCCGGTAAATAGATATCTGAGAAGAGCAGGTCCCCCAAAATATATGGGGCGGTCTCGCCCACAGGGGGGGGGCACTATAATTTGCGGTCAAATTCAAACGATCAGCCCCGCCTCCAAGAATCCTTCAACTTTCTTTCAACTTGGTGTCACAGGCCTCGTTTCACATGCTGAACATTTCATCCTCTTGGATGCGTAATGTCCGTCTGGATAGATGTCTTCGATGACCTGCCGGACCGAATGACGCATGGTTTGGATGTGGGTGATCAATGGACGTGTCTCATCCAGAGTTTAAAAGGCATGGTTGACGTCCGGCCGTGATGACCTGTGTGATCGAGTGACTCACCCCCCCCCCCCCGTGAGTCACTCCCAACGGGGTGGAGGCTGGGGTCAGTGGTGCTCGGGCTGTGAATACCTCTGGTGGTCGCTCAGCAGGCCTGGTCTTGTTTTGTGTTGTTTGGACCACATGGTGAAGTGCATTGTGGGGGATTCACCTTCCACAGACAAGCAGCTCTACGGGTTGGGCAGCATCGCGAGGAGGGGTCGAGTAGAGAACGTGGCGGTTCCCCCTGGGGTCACGGTGGGGGGCGGGGGGGGGGAGGCGTCTTCATCACGAGATGCTCCTCGATGCAGACGAGGAGGAGGAGAGCCGCACAGCAGCACGGGAGTCACGGTGACGGTTGTCACGGAGACAACGCCGGCTCACGACAACTGGCAAGCACCGAAATAACCGGACCACTGGCATGAAGTGATGACACCGTCAACGGGGAACTGGGAGTTGGTAATCTGGCCCCTACTTAAACCTGACGAGGGGGGGGGGGGGGGGTTTAAACAAACGACATTAAGTCAGATTGATGGAGCCAGTGAGTAAGAGCACGGAGGGGAGGAGGAGGAGGAAGACTCGAGGGAGCTGTAAGCCGGTGCAGAGAGTGGGGCCGGCTCGTCGCCACGGCGACTACATCACACATGGGGACGGAAAGCGGGGGAGACGGCCGGTCGACGTGCGGACGCCGCCCCGGTCGGGACGCGGCCTTCGGAACGCCGGGACGCCGAGGGGGGGAAAAAAAAGGCAGAAGCCGCCGAAGGTCGAAGCGAACGAGCTGGAGCTGAGCTGCCGGGTGACAGCAGAGGGCGGGGGGGAGGGGCGTCTGATAGCAGCTGTATCAGAGGAGCAGATGAAATATGTATGTGATGTGTATATATATATATATATACAGTATATAAAGGGGAACGTGAAGTGAGTGACACATGCAGCAGGGACACAGGGAAAGCGCGTGGGCTGCGCGTCAGGCTCTTTCGCGGTCAGGCCCGCGCGCGATGTGCCCTATCACACCTGGCGCGGTCGCGTGGCACTCAAGAGAGGCTGCGATTGTGTGTGTCGGTGTGTGTCATCCTTGGAGAGGAGGAGGAGGAGGTGGTGGGAGGGAGGAGAGGGGGAGGTGGGGGGAGGGGGGTGGGATAAATGCTTTGGAAGAAAAGTTGTATTGTATTATTCAACGCTTCACTGTGGTGTTTCTCGCGTTCACAAAAGGGGCGTTGCATCGAGCTATTGATTTCCACAACAACGCACGACCTCCCTCTCTGTCACACACACACACACGCACACAGGCATACACACACATGCACAGACACACACACACACGCAGACACACACACACAGGCATACACACACACACAAACATGCACAGACACACACACACAGGCATACACACACAGACACGCTCCCTCTCTGTCAGACACACACAGACACACACACAGTGACATGCTGTGTACGTACTGAGGGGCGTACGCATCTGAAACCAAACCACTTCCCAGCAGAAGTGCGTGCGTGCGTGTGCGCATCAGCCGTCAATACGAGAAAACCTGCGAGGCGCCCGAATTGTTTTAGTACAGATGTCGTTGTTTGCCGCAGCCTACAGCCTATAAGCGTTGAGAGAGAGAGAGAGAGCCGTCTCCAGCTATCTCAGACAAGTATTTATAGTTTCCCGATAAGCATTAACCGCCCCCCACCACCACCACCACCCGCACCACCCCCACCACCACCACCACCAGCACCACCCCCACCAGAACCTTCTGGGCTGGAACACCAGGAGGTCTGGGCTCTGTGGAGCTCAGCGTGAGAGTTCTGCAGGCTAAGGCCTTCTCTGGGGAGGATTACACAGCTCCTTGCATACAATCAATGATCCTAATGGAGGGTAAACACCATCCACCATGCCGACCGCCCCCTGTCTCCCCCGGTGGCCCCAGAGAGGAGGAGGTGGTGCTGTGGCACGGGTCGAAACCGCAGCCGCAAAACCCCCCAAAATGTGTTCTGGGTTCATCCGTGGTCACCCACCCAGGTGATAGAATGGGTTTGTGTTTGGGGAAAAAAAAGTTGTTTTTTTCCCGAGGGATTGGACTGGGGGAAGGTAATGGGTTTACGCAAACAGCGTTTCGCGGGAGTCTTTGGGGGCGAATGTGGGGCTCGTCAAACAAACTGCCACACCTATCTATCTATCTATATGCACTGCATTCAATGTGTTCTAGAACTGTATTTTGTTAGCCTAAACTGTACCAGCAGTTCTAAACATTGACAAGCACTTTAATAGGCACTAGCACTTTATTGTGCACTGCAATTTGAATGTGTACCAGCACTGTACTTTTTGAGGGCAAATGTCACAGCTCAGACCTTCTTGCACTCTGGTCCCTATCTGTCTACCAGTTATGTACCTTGTTTCTATGTTGGATGTTCTACTGTCTTTATTCATTCATTGGTGTCTCTGTATGTTCCATGTTTGTCTATGCAGCAGTACCCTGTCTCTAAACCAAATTTCTCCCAAGGGAGACGAATAAATTAACTTGAACTTGACCAACTTTTTTTGGGGGGGACAAGAGTAGGTTTGTGTCACTGAGACGCACAAAACACACACTGCACACTCCTACACGCCCCTAACGGGCTCAGAGAGCGACACACATGTGTGGAAAAGAGAACAGAAGGGGCCCAAAAGGAATGGCGGCAATAAGAGACGAGGCTGTACACACACAACAAACAACCTGGGGTTCACTTGGCTTTTATTCACATTTCATGTCTGCTGATGGTCCTCAACACTGTCGCTCTTCGTCCTCTTCCTCAGGTGAGCTCTGTGCTCTCCGTTACAACAGATGGAGATAAATCCATGACTAATAATAATAATAATAATAATTATAGAAGCAGCATAGGGTTTTACAATTTACTCATTCTCATCTCCCACCGTCGCCTTCGTCGTTTCCGTTCCTCATCATCATCATCATCATCATCCTCATCCTCATCCTCCTCCTCCTCTCAAGGGTTAACATGTGAACTTGACGTCGGACGACGTTGACGATGTTAAAAAATAAAAAATAAAAATGGTACTGGAGCCAGTTAAATAAACCTCACAACGACTTCATATCACTCTATCTGCATCGGAGTCAATCGGATGCCACACTCACAATAAAATAGTTAATAGAATAACAAACGTCGTAATGACAATAATATAAGATTCAAACGCAGATGTAAAAAAAAAAATCAAAAATCAAAGACAAAAAAGTGACTTGAGCCTTTTAAACAGGAAGGAAGGAGAATTGGTCTACAGTGTGTGTTTTCTGCGCGTGTGCATGTGTGTGTGTGTGTGTGTGTGTGTGTGTGTGTGTGCGTGTGTGTGTGCAATTGTCCATATCTTGCCACCAGCGTGGCGTTAGTCGATGTCCTGCTACACCCTTCTGCACTATTCTCAAAAGTCTACGTACAAACACACTTTCAAAAATCCTAAAAAGGAGAAAGAAAAAAAAACTAATTTCCTTTCCTTTTATCCCAACCACCCCAGACCCCACCCCCCCAGAAAAGTTTAAATTAGGTTTTTGCATATAGAAACAAGTCACAAGAGTACGGCAATCTGTGGTCGTTCACTGCTAAAGCTTAATCAACACGCTGCAGATATGAAAGCTCACGTCCTAGTCCGCTAAGGCATGGATGAGAAGGACAGAGACCTGCGTGTGTTTTGCGGGGGGGGGGACGGGGACGTACGGGGACGTACGTGGCCGTGGAGCGCACCGCGGCCGGCCGAAACTAACATCGTCATTGTTGTGTGCGTCGTAAGGGAGAAGGGGTTGAAACGTCCTGCGAGAGAAAGCTCGGCACTGAGATCAGGTGCGTCTCCTCTTCGGTATTAAAACAACGCGTTGCAGCGCGCGGGGGGTGCTGCTGCAGAATTTGGTTCATATAGCCCAAATCAAGTTTAAGTTTTAATCTGCTTGTTCATCCAACCGCATGTTTTGTCTAACAACCAGTTTGAATTGAACAGACAGACAGTTGCAGACAGGCGACCCCCGGGGGGGGGGGGGGTTCGGTAGAATAACATCTGTAGAATACGGTAGAATAACATCTACTGATGTCGCGGATGAGTCCGACTCACGCGTGTGTGTGCGTGTATGTGGGGGGCTGCAAACGCATTCATTTAAATACATCTAATATCAAACTGTCGGCTAACCTGTTAGCTTCGTACTGCAAAAACATCGGTGTGTCGTCCCTGCACCTGGAAGTGGAATGCCTCTCTCTTCTTCCCGTGGCGAGCGTGCCAACGCCGCGCGTGTCCGCCCGTGACGCGCGGGCACGAAACTTTTACGTTCAACCTTCAGGTGGGTCGTTGTTGTTGTTGTTGTTTTTGTTGTCTGTGGAGATTGTATACGTCGGTCACGGTAAATGTGTGCAAAACAAACTGCATGGAATGTGTTTACTCATTCTCGGGGGTACGGGGATCGATCATTCAATCATAAAGCCTATAGTTCTGCATTTGGTGACTTGGTTGTTGCGTTGGGAGTGGGAGCGACAAATCAATGGGCTGGAAGTAAACGGCGTCGATGCGAACGTTCCCCCCCCCCCCCCCCGTGAACGGACGGCTGCTGTGCTATATTACTTCTTCCAATCAGGCTCGGGGATTCACCGCTGCTGCCTGCCACTCACATCGGAGGACAGCTCTCAGAATCGTATCCAGTGGTAATGATAGAGTGATTTAAGTCAAAAGGCCTCCAGGGGTTCGATTAGTGTGCTTCATGGCTGCAGTTCTCCGGCAACACCTGTAGATGGTGCTAGCTCCACCACCGCGGACGTTGGTCTTTCTGTTGCGCGTTTTGCACCATTTAACAACATGGTTTGCGTTTTTGTGTTTGTTTGTTTTTTTCCCCCCACAAGAAGGGCATTCCGAGACACTGTTGAGATACCATCAATAATAATTTAAATAAAGTCCTAAATTGTTTTTGTTTTTTTTGTTGTTTTTCTTCCCCCACCCCTCCCCCGCGTTCATCATAAAAACTATACTTTAAAACCGCTCCTCGGAAACCACGATCTGTGAAGAAGTTCAGCCTCCGGTCCTTCGCGTCCGTCGCTCCGTTCGGGGCGGGTCGGTACCACGGCCCGAGGACTCGGCCGTCCGCCGTCTCCTAGCGACCGGCTCCGTGCATGTTAACTCCTCCTCCTCCTCCTGGCGTCCATGCATGTTACTTTACTGCGTGGCGCCCCCCGGTGGGCTTTGTCTTGTCGGGTCGCCGCCGCCACCGGCGCCGCCGGGCCTGGAGGCCGGGGGGGTCGGGGAGGGTGGTGGGGGGGTGCTGCGGGCCGTCCGGGTCACTGGTACTGGAGGTAATTCTTGAGGGACTGGGGCAGAGGGAGGCCCTCGATCTCCTGGAGACGCTCGCGGCCCAACGCCAGCCGGGCGGCCCGGCGACACAGGTCCATCAGGGGGAGGGGCTCCGCTGCACAGAGAGACAGACAGGCAGAGAGAGAGACAGACAGGGAGAGAGAGAGAGAGAGAGACAGACAGGGAGAGAGAGAGAGAGAGAGAGAGAGAGAGAGAGAGAGAGAGAGAGAGAGAGAGAGAGAGAGAGAGGTAAAGACAGAGAGAGAGAGACAAGTGAAGAGAGAGAGAGACAGGTAAAGACAGAGAGAGAGAGACAGGTGAAGAGAGAAAAAGACAGAGAGAGAGAGACAGGTAAAGACAGAGCGAGAGAGAGAGACAGGTAAAGACAGAGACAGAGCGGGAGAGAGAGAGAGAGAGAGAGGTAAAGACAGAGACAGAGAGACGGGTACAGACAGAGAGAGAGAGAGACAGGTAAAGACAGAGAGAGAGACAGGTGAAGAGAGAGAGAGAAAGAGAGAGAGACAGGTAAAGATAGAGAGAGAGAGAGAGGTAAAGACAGAGACAGAGAGACGGGTACAGACAGAGAGTGAGAGAGAGATTTTTAAGTTGGTTTTAATTTCTCACACACACTTTGGCAATTGCTAATACATGTATTGCTATTATAGCATACTGTGCACTGTTGGTTTGGTTTGTTTTTTTTACAGTGTTGCCCGATCGCCAAGGACACATTTTCCATTCGAGGTAAGTTTAATGCATACTAAAGTTGTCTTATCTCAGCCCATCGCATTCTCACAGCCCGGTCGACGGTTCTGCACCGACGACAACAGTTCTCATTCTGTCTACGCTTCACTCTTCTACACACACACACGCGCACACACGCACACGCACACACACACACTTTGGCAGCCCCTGGTTCGGTTCGGCTCACACACACACTACACTACACTCATAAAGCTCAGCGGACTGCAGCGACAGAGAGACCAGCGGACAGATGGAGCGAGCCCATCCATAAAGACGGCTCAGCCACTGACGCAGAAGAAAAATAAACATGTGGGGCGCGCGTGGCGTGGCGCCCGGCACGGGGCCCCGGCGTGGACACCGCGTGGCCCCCCCGACCCCGCGTGCTTCGCGCGGGGGGTGGGGGGGGGGGCTCTGGGCTGCGTCTCACCCGCCCGGGTCTCCCCGCGCGTCGACCACGGACGCGGAGGACGTGTGGCGTGCGCTGGGCACGGCGCCGGCGGTAAACCAGAGTTGGCGCTCTGCTGCGGCGGCGGCGGCGGCGGCAGTGGCTCTCTTCAAGCCCGCTGCTGCGGTGGGCGCGGAACACCCCTGTAAATATTTTAGTTCACCTTCAGCACCTCGTACCGGAGACAGCGGTGCTTGTAGGAGACACACACACACACACACACACACGCGTGCGCGCGTGCAGACGGGGACTGAGGATGGTGTGCCCCACACGTAGCCTCCACAGCAGTGTGGGGAAACGCAGTTACAATTGTGTGAGTGTGTGTTACGCAGAACTGTGTTTTTCAACTGTGGTGCAACTATGTGGGCAAGTGTGTGTAGGTAAGCAACAGACTGTGTGTACATACGTGTGTGTGTGCAACTGTGTGTGTCACATATACAGTATATATATGCAACTGTGTGTGTGTGTGTGTGTGCAACTGTGTGTGTGTGTGCGTGTGCATCTGTGTGTGTGTGTGCGTGTGCGTGCCTGAGGGTGCACATCAGTGTGTTTGATGCATAACAGCACCGCCCACCACGGTCTAAGCTATCGTTTCCCCCCCCCTCCATCTCCCCCCTCTCCTCCATCTCCTCCATCTCCCCCCTCTCCTCCATCTCCTCCATCTCCCCCCTCTCCTCCATCTCCTCCATCTCCCCCCTCTCCTCCATCTCCTCGCTGACCCTCTGCCGTCCCGCGGGCTGACGAGCGGAGAGAGAAACGTGATCCCCGGCTGTGGTCCGCACCTCGGGGGGGCACCGAGCGCCGACCGCAAAGGAGACAAGAAGGGGGGCCGGCCCAGCGCCGGGACCACCACCAAGATGGCCGCCGCCGTCAATCGAGTTGAGATGAAGCGCGTTAAAAAATGAACCGTGATTTTCCATGCACTGGAAATGGGGTGAATTAAAAAAAAAAAAAACTTGCGATGGCGTTCGCTTCTTTACAGGGTCAGGGTTCGCCGCTAATTGACTGTAATTTCCGCTTCATTTGCACATTGTTGTGTTCTTTGACAAATTAGCACCAATTTATGTAAATAATAACAAGTTGAAGATGGTCGACGGACTGCTGCATTCCCCTGAGCTGCAGCCTGGTGGCTCGGCTGCTGCTGCTGTCTCCATTGTTCACGTTTCCTGTTGACTTGATGATGTGATAATCACATCACACAGCCGAGTAGACAGTCAGCAAGACACGGGCAGGACCACATATGTGGCCCACCACCCCTTGAATAATTAACCTGGAGACACACACAGACAGACACACACACACACACACACACACACACACACACACAAAGAAACTCAATGACCCCCAAACCAGTGCAAAGGACTAGAAAACTAATGCAAACCATTCTGGGGGAAACACATGTGCGCGCGCGCACACACACACACACACACACAAACCCACTGTAAACAATAGACCTATCACAGACTGTTTCTGGCATATCCTGCACACGACATAGAAAAACCAGAGAGAGAAAATCCGTTGCTTACCAGAATTTAACACAACACCCACACACACACACACACACACACACAATCCACGTCACAAATAAACAAACGTACACTAAACAAAAAACCACCAAAGGAGGACCAAAACAGATCCTCAAAGCGCACACACGTGCCGCACACGCACACACACAGACACACACACGCACGCACAAACAGTTGATGAAAGCCCACGCTTACTCCTGTTTGCACTTTGTCTCAATTGCAACAGATCTGCAGCGACCGTTCTCCCTCGTCTCTACATTAGAGCCACAGCTTTGGAGCTGCTCCTGTCACAAGAATAGCACACACACACACACACACACACACTAACACACACATACACACACACACACACACTAACACACACATACAAACACACACACAGCGCACAACTGCGCGGCACAAAGCGGAGCGTCGACAATGCAGCAGAAGGAGCCGGAGAAGAATGAGCTAACGCTGGAATAGCAATTAGCAGGCAGCGCGCTTTGTGGTTCACTTGAAACGGGTGACGGCGAGTACAGATGTGTGCTATTATTACTGGCGGGCGCGCACGCGCACGCACGCACGCACGCACACACACACACTCGCACACACACACACACACATACACCGATACGCAAGCACAAACACCCATACACACAAACAAGTACGGCCACACACACTCACACTCACACACACACGAACACTGATACGCATGCACAAACACACATACACACACACACAAACAAGCACGGCCACACACACACACACACTGATACGCATGCACAAACACACACACACACAAACAAGCACGGCTACACACACACACACACACGGGAGCATGTGTGCGGGAACGTAGCACGGTACAGTACAGGTGGTCAGTACTACAGGTGAACACTCAGCTAACTAACGCCACACTGAGTACAACTCGCGGCGCTCCGTAGCGGGCGGCCATTACTGGGGCCCCCCCTATGTACACACAGACCGCGTCAGAGAGTTAGCAGCAAAGCTACATTAGCAGTACCCACCGCTCTAATGACTGTCTGAGGGACGGGAAGAGAACAGAGAGAGATAGAGAAAGAGCAGGAGAGAGAGAGAGAGAGAGAGAGAGAGAGAGAGAAAGAGAGCGGGAGAGAAAGAGAGAGGGGGGGGGGGGGGGTACACATTTGCACAACAACGACGTACTCACACACACACACACACACACAGCTCTAAAGCCACCCACACAGCGCTGTGCGTGTCGACAGTCATCTCCTTGAAGCGTGGCTGGCTGGCGCTCCGAGCCGGGGTCCGGGGAGCCGAAGACGCCGCGGACATCAAAGGTCATGTATTTATGGGACGCCATCCAAAGATGGTGTTTCTATTGACCCGCCATCGCCATACATGGTGCAATAAATTTAGCGCCACGAACAATATTCCATAGACAGGCAACCAACCAACCACACGCACGCACACTCACGCACGCGCATATGCACACACACACGCACGCATGCACACACACACGCACACACACACAGTAGTTCCATCGCTACGAGACAATGCAAGCACAACTGATTATGCTTGCTAGACAAAGAGAGAAAGAAAGACATGAGTGTGTGTGTGCCTGCGTGTGTGTGTGTGTGTGTGTGAGTGTGCCTGGATGTGTGTGTGAGAGTGTGCGTGCGCGTGTGTGTGCGTGTGTGCCTGAATGTGTGTGCGCGTGTGTGTGTGCCTGCGTGTGTGTGTTTGTGTAGTGTAGTGTACCAAGCAGGGCACGTTTTGTAATAAAATTTCCAATTAATTTGCACTCACTCAGAAGCTGTTTAGTACACATGATGTGAGGACAATTTGAGCAGACATCTCCACGGTAGCTGCAGAAAGATTAACTAACTCATCTTTCTTTATCTCTCCCTTGCTCACCCTCTCTCCCCTCTTCCCCTCTTCCCCCCCCCCCCCCCTGCCTCCCCGCTCCCCCCAGCCTCTCTCCCACTCTCCCTTCCCCTCCCTTAAGTGAAATCTCTACCACAGCTTTAGTGCAGAGGAGCGTTGGGTGCTCGTTAATGATCCATACATTCTACATCAGCCCGATGCTTCAAGGAACATTCTCCACCCTGGCCACGGCCGCTGTGTAAACGATATCTCTGGCGTTGGACATTACAATTTTCCCCATACTCTGAGAAGCGCTTTCAACCCCATTACACGATTATATGGATCCATAACAAAATTAGTCTCCTAAGGCAATATCGGCTAACGGCCCGCAGCATCGCAGGAACTCAATGCACTGTACAGAGAGTCTGAGCTATTATGAGTAACGAAGGGAGCCAGATTGATGCTCTGATTAACAACTCTATGAGAGGGAAGACCTGGTAATTAAAGCATTGGTTAGTGGAACCAGGGCTGATTACTATCACCAGTGGGCAACAGCAATTAACACCCCAAAGACGCGTGTGTGTGCCTGCGTGCGCGTGTGTGTGTGTGTGTGTGTGTGTGTGTGTGTGTGTGTGTGTGTGTGTGTGTGTGTGTGTGTGTGTGTGTGTGTGTGCACTCACAATGGTACATTAGCTACTAATCAATCAATCAAATCCAGGATGAGGACGAATATATATATTTAGTCAAGCAACGACACAGCTGACAACATAACTACAACATACTACATATAAACACCTCACCAGCAACCGGAAAACACTTGACACTTGTGCAGCTAGCCAAGGTGCACAATCTGTTCGCTTGATACCATCAACGGCAGGAAATTAAATTGCACAAAAAAAAGTGATCACGTCAGACCAATCCTGCGTGCTGACAAATGTATTTGCTTTGACTTGCCATGCACACACGCACTACACACTGGGGGGGGGGGGGGGCTGTATGGGTCATGGATCATTAATGAACCTGCTAACGTACAGCAGAACGTACCGCTGACAGAGCTCAGAGTGAGTACGAACCCCCCCCTCACGCATTATGAGAACACATTACATATCCCTGCTGCTTGTCATGTCAATTGCTGTTAGTGCGTCGATAAGTTATTAATTTAAGCAGGTCGACCTTCTCCGGTCACTGGGGCTGGCACGCACACACGCACGCAGACAGGCAGACAGGCAGGCAGGCAGACAGACAGGCAGGCAGACAGACAGGCAGGCAGGCAGGCAGACAGAGAGACAGACAGACAGACAGACAGACAGAGGTATTATGCCAAATAGATGTAATAGATGTGAGAATCTGATAGACGTGGTTTCAGACACCATGTAACCAACTAGGACAAGGGCGTCGGCAAACCCCCCCCCCCCCCCAAAAAAATGCAATCAACCAAATTGACGTGCAGGCAAACACATCTGACAGACATAATCCAAAGTCACATTCAGACCTGACAGACAAACACAAATAACACACACGCAGGAATATCAACAAAACAATCAAAAGCACTCAATAAGGCACAGTTCCCACACACACACAGACATACACAACCACACACACACACACACGCACCATGCGCACGCACAACACACGCACACACACATGCAGTGTCACCCTCACTAAAGACGATCATGTGCTAAATAAATATTTGGCCAGTCCCTCTTATTTTTTTTGGAGATGTTGACAGAAGCAAGGCAGGAGGATTGTGACTATCAAGGACAAATGGAATATTACACACGCACGCACGCACACACACACACACACACACACACACACACACACACACACACACACACACACACACACACACACACACACACACACACACACACACACACACACACACACACACACACACACACACACACACACACACTAGAAACCCGGTCGTCAGAAGCATGAGCGCATTTCTATTTCTGTATCGGCGGGGCTCTGTTCGTAAGCCACGAGTTGCTGTAAAACACCGACAATATAACACACAAAGCAACGGGGGGGGGGGGAGCCTTTCCGATTTGCTGCAGGGTATCACAAAATTAGCTGAATGTGACCAAAGCGCTCGGTTATGAAACAAACCAAAGAAAGTGCTTTTGTTTTTTTTGTACTTTCGGGAGTGGCTGAAGGGCACTGTGCTTGGTGACACCGAGAGCTGTAATGCTAACCGGGGCGGATGGGACGAGCCGCCCCGTGTATAAACCGCCGGCCCGGTGATATTTCCCCCCGGAGGTGTTCCCGGCGCCCGGGCTTTCAGCGGCTCCGGCTTTCGCTGTCCGGCCCGGCGCTCGTCGGGCGCAGAGGACACAAAACATGCACACGCACGCGCGCACACGCACACACACACACACACACACACACACACACACACACACACACACGCCGCGCTGCGGGGAGATCGATGGCATTGCAGTGAGCAGAGCAGAGCAGAGTACACGCGTACTCAATAAATCCATGCGTTTAAAAACTCGTGTTTCACAACAGGCTGTGCGCTCGCGTGTGTGTGTGTGTGTGTGTGCCGTCATCGACAGAACGGGAACGCGTCGCGGACGCCACTGAAAGGCGTAGGGCGGGGGTCTCGCAAGTGACGGGGGGGGTTAGGCACCGGGATGGCACAAACGCAAAGTTTTCCTCCTTTCGAGCTCATCCTTCCACCATATGGATTTCACATCGGGGGACGGAACGTTTTGCTGCAGACACATATGGCCGGTGTGTGTGTGCAAGTAATGGGCAGCCTCGCCTGTCAGACTTACCCCCAAACCCTGAGAGACAGAGAAATAGAGAGACATAGAGAGAGACAGAGACTGAGAGAGAGAGAGAGAGAGGTACAGAGAGAGACAGAGCGAGAGTGAGAGAGAGAGAGACAGAGACAGAGAGAGGTACAGAGAGAGACAGTGCGAGAGAGAGAGAGAGACAGAGCGAGAGAGAGAGACAGAGACAGAGAGAGGTACAGAGAGAGAGAGAGATAGGGAGACAGGGAGGCAGCAAAGTCAGTGGGAGTCCCTTGCTGCTATTATAATGGCCCTTCCTATCATAGCGGTTCACTGCTTGGGCAGACTGACCGCTGCTACAGTGTCCTAGGGTTTCTGGGGCTGCATTCACTTCAGACGCCCTCGAAGACAGAAATACACAGGCTGTCTGTTGTAATAAAGAGGCAAAGCTAGGCGTGCTAAGCTCGTATTAGGTCCTATACGGTGACATGAATGATAAATGTAGCTCGATAATGTGAGCTCAACTGATGTATCGATACATGAAATATAAGGTAGACTAGCTTGTCTACGCTAGGTACTGCAAGGTACACGCAGCTGACAGGTAGCAACTGGTAACCAAGTGATGTAAAGCAAGTGTGCAGAAGATACAGGTAACATATGTAGGGCACATGTTAAGCTACCTAGCATGAGGAACATGTGTCTATGAAGCGTAAAGCAAAGCACTTAAGCAGCTATCATAAGGTGCATGTAGCTAAGTAGCGAAGACGTAGGGAGCATAAGGCATGTGTGTAGCCAAGTAAGTGAGTCCGTAAGCAGCATAAGGTGCACTGTGAGATGCACAGCTACCCACTATCAAGATCATGTAGCACCATAATTGCCTGTAAGCTACCCCGCTACATGTAGCTCACAATACATGTAGTTTCCATTGTGTACAGGGCACAATGGCTGACAGCATTAGTTAGAGAAATCCAGACACTGTGGACAGGGCTGGCTGGCTGAAGGCGAGGAGCCAGTAACCTAAGCTACCGCTCTGCGGCTCTGATTCCCTCCTTACTGTAACTCCACAGTTCACACACACTGCCCTCCGGGAGATGAAGAACAAACACACACACACACACAGACACGCACGCACACACACACACACAGACACACAGACATGCCCGCACACACACACACACACACACACAGATAACAGATAACAGACAACAGAGAGGGAGAGAGCAAGAGAGAGATAGATAACAGAGGAGATAGAAATAAAATGATTATGATGATGGAGGCGGAGAACAAGAACAGAGATGAGGAAATACAGGAGGGGAGAGAGAGAGAGAGAGAGAGAGAGAGAGAGAGAGAGAGAGAGAGAGAGAGAGAGAGAGAGAGAGAAAGAGAGAGAGAGAAAGAAGAGAGAGAGAGAGAGAGAGAGAGAGAAAGAGAGAGAGACGGAGGGAGTTTGGAAGGTAAAAAGAAATGGGTACGCAGGTGACAGTTAGAGTGGTGGTGTGTGTGTGTGTGTGTGTGTGGGGGGGGGGGAGAGAGAGAGAGAGAGAGTTTAACCATGAGAAATGGCAGAGAGACGACAGAGGTGGGCGGCACTGTCATCCTGGCTGACCTTCAACTCTCAATGACACACACAGAGAGACGGAGGCAACACTGTGAGCGCACACGGAATTCACTTGGAAAACAGACTCGTCCGCGCCAGACATAAACAGCACGGTTCACAACGGTGTCCATGGGAACATTCCCAGACAGGGCTCTCAGCCCTGGGGTTTCTTCGCTCTTTCTTTAGAAGCAGCGGAGGAATCGCGCTCTAATTGCATGTGTTGTCGGAATCCCGCGATTTCTTTTAAAACGCGGAAAAGCTCTCTTAAAACGCCTGACAGATCTGACGGCGGCTAGCAGGAGAAGCTAGTCGGGCCGTTTTTTTTTTCCACGGTTTCCTCCGAAGCACAGAGAACATGGCCGCCCTGGGAGGGACCGCGCGGAAAAATCCACACCAGCAGGGATCAAGCGTTGAGTTTAACCTCCACACCGACAACTTGCGCACCATCTGGCCGGCCAGCTTTCCTCAGGAGGCAGCGCCCCAGCCGCCTCTTTCAGAAGAAGGAAAGCCAACGCCAAGCCATAGATACATCATTAAAAAAAATGAAGAGACGTGAGGGATGTGAAAAATGATTAGACGAAGATAAGAAAAAAAAAAACTATGAAAAAAAGAGATGGGAGGCAGGGAGAGAGAGGGTGGGGGGGGGGGGGGGGAAAGGGGGAGATGAAAAGATGGAGTCTAATGATATGGTGGCAGTATCTAGCTCTCTCTTTTCAGCCAAGTCACTTTCAACGGTTCGTCTAGTTCGGTGGTTCTCTTAACTATTTTCTGAATGTCAGACATTTTAAGTCCCCCCTCAGTCAGTGGTGTCAACATGGAACATGAAATGGGCAGCGCCAAATACTTTGCAGTCTAGTGAAGGGAACAGTGCCGTGCTTCACTCATGACTCCGGTCCTTCATTCGAAATACTTACCCAGCCTCCAAAGTGGACAACAAGTACACACTTTTAAGCAATGCTCCTCATACTCCCTGCGACCCTTTAAAAGCGCACACACACACACACACACACACACACACACAACACACACACACACACACACACACACACACACACACACACACACACACACACACACACACACCCTGTTCAGAAACACTGGCCTGGTTGTTAGCACAGGACCGTGTATGAAGAGCCATACAGAACAGCCCGGCAGCCATCACTAATGCTCACAATCCTTCCATAGACGGTCAAGTGTTACACGCCAACAGATCAGACACCCACCCACCTATACAAGAGGGGTGGGGTTGTGTTGTTTGAGTGAATACACCAAAAACAAGCACATCTAGTACAACAATGCATCTGTATGTCCCGGCTCACCAAAAAAAAAAAAAAAAATCTGGCAACTCTTTAGTCTGCGACGGAGGTGCTGATGATATCAACACCAGGCTACGGTTTAAGCCCGAGGGCTGTGGGCCTCTCGGAACGAAAGGGTCCCGGGTTCGATCCCGCGGTGTCCGTGACCAGCCTGTAGTCATGGCGGAGTGTGAGATGCCTGACCCCCCCCCCCCCCTGTATACCTGCTCCTTAATGGCCCTGCATCTCACTTCACTGTAAGTAGCTTGGGATGAAAGCGTCTGCTAAATAATTCAATAGGAAAACAGTAACAGGATATGCGAACACTGACGTTATGGGAAAAGAAAGCCCAGGGAGTGAGACAGCGAGAGAGAGAGACAGACATTTGCCAGCTGAGGGAGACTCCATTGATCTCACAACTAATGCGTACGTTTCGTTGGAGAGCAAAGCAAAGGAAGGGCCAAAAAACTTGAGACATTAAAAGCCAGAAGATAAGGTAGGAGGAAACAGATGATTTCTGTCTTATCGAACTGACTTCGGTAATACAGCATCCCGTGGACCCTACCCAGCGCTGAGTGAATGTGAAGGCCAACATCTTTTCACTCACACATGAACACTCCAAGTGTGAGCCAACATCCAACTTTTCCAATAGAATACATGCATACTTTGTTCCACTGTTCCACGACTGCTTTTGCCTTAGTTGTCTCGCCCTCATCCTCCCCCCCCTCTGTTTGTCTCTTCACCCTCTCTGGGTCGTTGAAAGGCGCAGTATAAATTCAATGAATTATTATCATTATTATTACTACCTTTTCATACGCACGTGTCCTGGTTTTACACGCCTTGTCGAAGGACAGAACTCCATTGTGTGTGAATTCATTGTGTTCCACCCACCGTTAGCACCTACTAGTGAAAAAGCCAAGTCTGTGAATCGATCACACTGGGGAAGTAGGCTTGTGAGTGACATTACAGCACACACCTGGAACAAGCCATTTACAAAACACAAGGAGTCAAACGACAACGGAGAGAGAGAGAGAAAAAAAAACGAGGGAACAAACGAGAGGACGAGACACACACACACACACACACACTCTCACACACACACACACACACACACACACACACACACACACACACACACACACTTGGCTGTGATACAGAGTGACGAGGATCCAAAGCCACGGTGAAGTAAAAGTTTAAACAAGGCGGTGGAGGAAGCAGCGAGCAGCCGGGCCCATCCATTCACGCCCAGGAGGCGGGTATTGTTACAGAAGCGATGACTTTGCGAAACAGCGCGCGGCGCTGCAAGCATTCCAGGGTGAGACGTCGGCGGCCATCTTGTTATTCCTCTGCACCGCATATCGAACCCTTGAAGAGACGCCGCTGTGCGGAAGCGGAAACGTCCGTCAAACGTCAGATCGCTCAGAGCGAGATAAAACATTTCAAAACCGCGAATAAACCGGGGGAGGCGAGGGTGTCGATATTTTGCAGCTGCGAACGTGAAGCTGGGCAGTTTGGTGCCATTGCGTTCCTTCAGGGGGGGGGGGGTGGTGAGGGATGATGATGATGTCATCGGGGCTTCGGTTGCTGTGGGCCCGGCTGAGGTTCTGGGATTGGATTCTGGTTTCTGCTTTACCTGGATCGTTTTGTGATGATTGCATCTCGTCACTAAAATAACTTAGACCCACGGTCTCTCCTTTGGTAAACACGCCGCAAACATAGTCGTCTTACTGACTTGCACGGTCATACAATGTACAACAGGGGTGCTGGGTTCCAGAAAATACGTTTTTTATAAAATAAAGTTATTTCAAGCTTCTGGGTAACCCCGCAAACCGAATCCTATCTGCTCACAAAGAGCTGATTTGAGAGGGCCGGTTAAAAGTCTGGGAATGGATGGCTTGGTTCATCGCGAAGCTGAGACCGTGTGTGGGCGGAGCTCAAAGCCTGTCCGTTGATAAGAGAGGGTGTTAGAAGCTCTGGCGGTCAGAGATTTGACCTTCAAACACACGGTGGCGGCAGGACGTCTTCACGCTGAGACACTCTCTGAGCTTAGGGGTTACTGGGTGACCCAAGTGGCACATCCACTCCCCATTAAAGTTCCCCCGTCACTCCCCAGGGGCAAAACTAAACCAGTCCACACAGGAGCCAATCACGACAGTGGGGAGCTGGGTGCCACGTAGGGAATGGGGATTTGTGCACATTTAAGTCCAAAATGTGAACAGAATATTCACTTGCAGACCTGTTGCCGAGTGTTGAACGTTGCATTTTGTCAAGTGGAATTGTGACAGGTGTGAGTTGGAGTTAAAATGGACTAAAAAGGATGAATATCAAATATTACAGCAATAAAAGTGTATTAAAGATATCTCAAAGTCAGGCTTGATGGCACCCTCGATGCATCTACAGATGCTGTGTTTTATGCATATCTGTCTGGTAAAATGAATGGCTTTGAACTCAGCAGTGCATATTGCTTTCCTCCCCACTTTAAAAGTGAGGCTCCAAAACAAAGCCTCTAAACGATGCACCTCCGGCAACAGAAGGACCAGCCTTCATTTATATTCTTCACGACGTCTCGCGCCCGTCTCCTCCTCTCTGACTAAATCTGCAACTCGCACTTCCTCTCATTCGAACCCCGCCCCGTAGTGTCCGGCTGCCGGGGCCGAGGCTCCGTCTGGCCGGCACGCGCAGGACAGGAGAGAGATCTCACCACCAGCAGCACCCTGCTGGTCCCCGGGCCGGGGCTCTGGAACCAGAAGGGGGGAGGGGGGGGGGGGGCGGGTCCGTGGTGCTGTGGCTGGGCGACCACGTAACCACGGGCCAGCGCACAAGGTCGGTGGGGGGGGGGTGGGGCCATTCGAGGACACGGAATGTTTGGATGTTTGAACCCCTGCCAAGCTCTGGTGCTGTACCGGGTACTCTCGATCCCCTTCACTGGACTTCACGGAACTGCCAGGCTGCTGGAGGGGGGGGGGGGGAGAGAGGCGGGGGGGGGGGGGGGGGGTCGGGGGCATGGAGCAAATCAGCACAACCGTTCCGAAGGCCCTTCCCTGCTACCACTTGCAGCAGATACATACTGTAATTCTGGACAACAAGATGGCCGCCCACACCAAAACACAGACCCCAGGGAAGGGTGGTGTGGTGGTGGTGGTGGTGGTGGTGGAGGGGGGGGGGAGGGCAATGAGAAGGAGGTGGTCTGTCGAACAACACCTCCGCGGCGGCGGCGCCGAGCAGGAGAGGATCGTTAACCACAGAGGCGGGAGGCGCAATCGAAGACGAGGGAGCGAGGAACCCAAGGGGGGGCGTGATGGAGCTGGTGAGCACCACAGAGGAGGACGGTGGGTGGCCCTCATCCCCTCCACACGCACCCGAGGGAGGGAGGAGGGAGGAGGAGGAGGGGGGCCGGGGAGCCGGGACCCCAGGGTCTGGCTCCACGCCGCCGCTGATCTGGAGGAGGAAGAGGGGGTGGAGAGGAGGAGGAGGGAGGCGGGGCGGCTGTGGAGGGCGGCGATGCGAAGGTCCCAGACGGAGCAGACAGTCGCCAGAACCCCCGGGGAGACGGAGGCGTGTTGGGAAGCTGAGACGGGATGGAAAGGATCAACATAATGGTGGGAGAGGATGGAGAGAGGAGAGACTCGCCGCCGTCGCCCTGGCAACCAGGTGACTGAGGAGAAGACGGAGGAGGAGGAGGAGGAGGAGGGGAGGTGGAGAAGGGAGGAGGAGGAGGGAGGGGAGGTGGAGGAGAAGGAGGAGGAGGAGGAGAAGAAAGAGAAGGAGGAGGTGGAGAAGGAGACGGAGAAGGTGGAGAAGGAGGAGGAGGAGGAGGAGAAGGAGAAGGAGGAGGAGGAGGAAGTGGAGAAGGAGAAGGAGGAGGAGGTTGGAGAAGGAGAAGGAGGAGGAGGTGGAGAAGGAGGAGTACTCGGACACAGGCCGGAGACGAACAATAAGAGTGTGTGTGACACCGCCGCGAGAAAATCAGGTCAGTTCCGAGGTGAAGACCGGGGGAATGACTGGTCCACACAGGGGGTCAAAGGTCATAGCACAGTCCAGCAGATGGCTGGCCTGGAACGTCACCGCCGGCTCACTGTGAATCACTTTTAATCACATCGCAGGACTCCTTGTCCTTGCTACGGCTGGAGAAACTCTGCAGAGACTCAACCACACAGGGATTGTTTAACCTGTGTTGCCTTTGGAAAACAAACGTGGACTCTCCTCTGAGCCCTCATTCAGAACGCAAATTATACTTTGACGCAGGCATCCCAAATAGCAGAGGGATGTGTGTCCCATTTTAGAGCCCACGCATAAAAGCAGCATTTATGGCGGCCCCGGGTAAAAAACACGTTGTAACTTTTACGAATACAGACGTTAAATATTTTGATAATGGATAAGTGCTCCGGTAAGCAGAAAGAGCAATCACGCCTTGATGACCGAAACGGAACCCAGACATGAGGCATCCGCGCACTTTGCTAGTAAACATATTCAAATTGCCATCTGCCGGGCTGCTTTATAGTGGGTGGCTGTTGTGCATGGCGCTTATCGATAGGCGATCTCCTCCGCTAAGCATACCGCGCGCACATAGTGCATCATAAATATAATGTTTCCCCGCATTTTTTTTATGCCAGGGTCCTCCGCTCGCTCCATTACGGCTCGTCCAGTTATCGCGCCGATCAAGGCTTTCAGGGCAGTATCGACTGAGCGTTGTGAATCAGCCGCCCCGCTGCTTTTGTTTCACAGCGCAGCCCAGGAACTGAATAGAATAGAAACACACACACACACACACACGCACGCACGCAACGCACGCACGCACGCACGCACGCACGCACGCACGCACGCACGCACGCTCGCGCAATGCACCGCACAGAAAACAATCCAAAAGGACGGGAACCTTGAGAGCGATCACAGAAAAAGGGGGGCTGCCTCCGTCAGGCGAGGGTTAAGTGCACACGGGGTGGCCAGAGGCCTCGCACATTTTGAAAAGGTTCTTTTTTCCAAGTTTAAGAAGAAGCTATTACACCTTTTTGGTTGTCATGGTGATAAATGGCCATACTTTGAGATTTTTTTTTTTTTTGGGGGGGGGTGGGGGTTTGATTTGACACAAAGGCGTGGACCTTCGGTGTAGAAACATCAATTCACCGGCCAGAACCTTCTCCGGGGCCCTGGGTTACACTTGCTATTGCCTGCCCGACTTCAGACACGCCCCCCTCGGGCACGCCCCCTTCAGACACCCCCCCTTCAGACACGCCCCCTTCAGACACGCCCCCTGCCTGGCTTGTGATCATGTGACGTCGTGACTGAGGAGGAAAAGAATCGAACCCGACGGCCCGCTGAGATTTTACCGTATGTTTGACTACTGTTCATTTCGTCATTCAGCAGAAACGTTTATCCAAAAGGGCTTTGTTTTCCATGGAGGTCACTAGGGGCTGGTGAGGGGGTCAGGCATATAGCTCGAGGGTGTCTTATAGACGGCGACCTTGAACCCATGACCTTTAGGCAGGGGGGGGGGGGGGGTGGCAAACCCAGTGCCCAGTGATTTCTAAATTGGCTCGAGGCTAACGCCTGTGTTCATTTCTCCCCACCTCCAGGCACCAACAGCCGTGCTATCTGCATGAATGTTACTGCCCGTACTATCGGTGTGTTGATGATGTAATCTCTTCAACCATCATGATCAAGGCACGACGCGGGGTATCTGGTGGGGATGAAAGCACCCAAGCCTTGATATTTAAAAAAAAAAAAGAAGG
This sequence comes from Urophycis tenuis, assembly GCA_036785325.1. Lineage (NCBI taxonomy): Eukaryota > Metazoa > Chordata > Actinopteri > Gadiformes > Phycidae > Urophycis > Urophycis tenuis. The sequence goes on along the minus strand of JAXIVH010000007.1, from coordinate 9,585,554 downwards.
GAATCATCTGTCACGGACGGCGTATTCCAGATACAAGGCCACGCGGCGGAACACTGCGTTTCAAACGTTCTCGCGTCCGCTTCATCAAATTGTGCTGCGCTTTTTTTTTGTTGCTTTTTTTTGTGTTAAACTTGCTGATAAATCTCGGGATGATGAAAAATCATGCATTTTCCCGATATTGATCATGGGTTCGTTTTCATCACAACTTCCAAGTGCGACAGTCGCCGAGGCAATCCGACATCGCATCCGCGTTCTTTCACTTGGGACCGCTGTTTGTGCAATACAGCCATGAAATCTAATCTATAAAACAGAGATGAAATGTCTCGGTGAATTAAAAGCACTGGAATGTAGCGGCGCGCGCACGCACGCACACACACACACACACGCACGCACGCACGGAGCATTCCAAAAGAGTTCCCTGTGTTCTGTACTTTTAAGGCACGAATCCGCACAGAGCGAGCAGTTCCCCGGTAAATGAGAAACACCTCTCTGGTCCCATTGTACACCGGCAGTAGAGTTCTCGGCGTGCTGAAGTGTCAGACACACAGGCCACCCCGATCACGCCTCGGCTTGATCATGACCTAATTGCGTTGTTGATTTGAAGGCACGCCGCCTCCCCCATAAGGCTGCCGTTGCTCCAGATAAAAAGCGTTGACACGTCCAGTTCTGGTGCGGTATCCAGGTCAGCCGCATTGTCTGCGGCGTCAAAAGTGTCAACGGTCAAAAAATGACTTCATAAAAAAAAAAAAAAAGAAAAGTAAACTGAAGTGGGTGTGAAAATTGCCGCTCGAATGCTAACAGTGTGGAAAAGTGTGAGCCGTGTGTTTAAGTGTCCGTGGAAGCGCGACGATTTTTTGTTATGCGCAAATTGTTATTTTTGTTGGTAGCTCCTATTGAATTAAACCTGAGAGGTTTCCAGTAAAAAAATATATAAAAAAGAGCCAGTAAGTGTACCACACTAAAAGCTACGATGATAATCAGGAACAAATTATTCAGGCTAGAGTTAACGGTCCAACACACTGGCCGCTGTATTGGTGTAGGCCTACTATTTTAAATCTGTTTTTTTTTTTGTATACTCTGGTTCCTTGGATAACCTTATGCTGCACAAGGATGTGTCCCTCCAAAGTGCCAGTGGTCATTCCTAAAGGGAGTTGAAGTTTAATGATGTAGCAAATGCAGTGACTAACGCAATGTGCCTGCAATGATTAATGACTCTGTGAACTTAATCTCTTCTTGTCAGAGGCTGGACACTGCAAAATACATGAGATAAATAATCTTCAAGATCATTCAGAGGTAATCAATTTCCCACCCACTCAGTCATTAATTCACAAAACGGGCAAAGCCAAATGCCACACCATCACATGCCCTGCAATCGATGCTTGTGATCATAAATTGAAAAGGCCAACGGTACATATTTTACATATTTTCTCAAGGTAATCACATACGCACATACAATTACCCCCATCCCTTCTTACTGATTAAAGGTCCCAATGTGTTAACATTAATATTCAAAGATTGTTCAACATCAACTACATGAGTAAGATTCAATTGGACCAATTTGGACTTCAGATTAAAAAAAAAACGTCAATCTCTAAGACGATGGAAGCCAATGGGGTATTCAGGCGAGGTGCGCAGCACGCCCCCTGCTGGCCGCCCACCGCAGTGACGACCCCCCACTGCGGTAACGTCAACACGTCTAATTCCATTTCCAACCACTCCGCGATCAAATTGCTATCTATCTCTTGCTCGTGGCCTGCATGCTCATCACTGCTGCAGGAGATGACAAGGCCAGAGATACCATGTCAGCTCCCCTAGAGGCAGAGTGTGTGTGTGTGTGTGTGTGTGTGTGTGTGTGTGTGTGTGTGTGTGTGTGTGTGTGTGTGTGTGTGTGTGTGTGTGTGTGTGTGCGTCCTCCTGCCACCTCCATCCAGCACACTGGACGCAGCCAAAAACTCACTGATTCACACTGCATGAAGAAAAAAAAAAAACTACATAAAATAATGGCTTAGTACCGGGGCAGTCTGGCGCTCCACAAAGTTATAACACATCAACAGGAAACCAATCACTTCTGTCAGGAAGTGGCATGCATGAGCAGAGTGCGATGCAAGAAAAAAACACTGCATTATGTTCCAAACAAAAGGGGGGAAAATTAGGCTTTAAAACACAACCCACACGCACACACACACACTTGACACCATGACATGTGCATCATTCACGGATACATGATATAAATGTACTCTCTTTAATAATGTATGGTTATCAATCGTTATCAGGGCTGAAGGGACATACGTGTGGTGACAAGTGTTGAGACAACCACAGAGGAGGTAAAGAGACAGAGAGAGAGAGAGAGAGAGAGAGAGAGAGAAGAGGAAGGATGTGAGGAGGAGTAGCATGCAGCGGCAGGACTTGTCTTCTCCCCTTTATGACTTCAGTCTCCCACTGGGCTCTTCATTCCTCCTCCACCCTCCGCATCAATCACACCATTCTCTCTCTCTCTCTCTCTCTCTCTCGCTATCTCCATCTCTCCTTCTCTCTCTCACACACCATCCTCTCACTCTGTGTCTCACTCGCACCTCCTATCTCTATCCTCTCTCTCTCTCTCTCTCTCTCTCTCTCTCTCTCTCTCTCTCTCTCTCTCTCTCTCTCTCTCTCTCTCTCTCTCTCTCCCTCTCTCTCTCTCTCTCTCTCTCTCTCTCTCTCCCCCTCTCTCAGCAGACTGCTTGGGAACAAACAGCAGATTGTGATGGCAGAGTGCCGTCCTCAGCACATGTAGCTGGGCCTCTTGATACCAACACACACACACACACACACAGCCTCCTCCTCCTCCCGGCACACACACACACACACCCACACGCCCGCCCGCATCGGCCATGGCGACAAACGCACACACACACACACACACACATGACCTCAAACAAGGGCACGGTCCGAGCGAAACAGAGAAAAGAAAGCGTGTGCATGCATGCGTGTGAGCCTCTGTGTGCGTTTCTGTGCGTGTCTGTGCGCGTGTGTGTGTGTGTGTGTGTGTGTGCGTGTGCATGCCTGTGTGCGTGCGTGTGTCTATGTGCGTGTCTGTGTTTGTGTGGCGTGTCTGTGTTTGTGCGTGTACGTGCATGCGTGCGTCTGTGTGCGTGTCTGTGTATGTGTGTGTGCGCGTGCCTGCGTGCGTGTCTGTGTTTGTGCACGGTGTGTCGGTGCGTGCGCACGGCCGTCATTAGATAAGAGGCGGGTACAAATGTTCCTCCTTGTAATAGGATTTTCAACCATTTCCTTCAGAATAAGTGGAATAATCTGAAGCGCTGGTGCCTGCCAGCAAATTATGAGAGTACAGTCTTCCACCATGTGTGCCTCCTCTCTGTGAGGCTTGCCCGTGTCACTTTGGGGATCATTTCATCTCTAACCAAAGCAGACACTGTGATCTTTTGGCATGCCTGTCAAATTGCCCGAGGCCCATGCTGCTCCTGTTTATTCATACTTCCCGTTCGTTCGTTTCTCTCTCTCTCTCCTCTCTCTCTTCCTCTCTCTCTCTCTCTCCTCTCTCTCTCTCTCTCTCTTCTCTCTCTCTCTCTCTCTCTCTCCCTCCCTCTCTCTCTCCATCCCTCCTTCACCCCCATCCGCTCACACAGTCTCTCCATCCCTTCCCTTCTCCATTCCCTCCATTCTAGTGGGGTATAGCTACTTTAAGTAGTCGTGTCGTGTCAGACGCAGACGTCGAGACGTCAATGATGTCGTCAGGAAACCAACACGGCAGAAGTCACGGGGGGGGGGGGGGGGGGGGGGGGGGGGGGCGACCCGAGCCGCTGTCGCCGTGGCGATATCGTCCCGCTTCCTCCGCCCGTTGATTACTCATCGCCTTTGTTCTCCGCCGGGTGTATTTTTACACACTTCCTCTCACTTTTTCACAGCATCCCCCCCCCCCCCCCCCCCCCCCCCCCCCCCCCCCCCGTTCACTCGTTCACACCCTCGGCGCTGGCCGGGCGTCTCTCGGCGGGCTAACGAGCGCCCTGGGATCGCCGCCTCGCCGCATCGCACGCCGCCGGAACGTTCCGAACGCAAATAGAAACGTTTACCTCCGCTACGCCTTGACGGGCGTAGTGTTCCCTGGCCGGCGAGGGAACGGCGAGGGAACGTGGGAACGCGGGAGAGAACGCTTTGTTGTGGCGTCGCAGAAGCTGAGGCTTCCGGAACACAGGAGTATAAAACAGACGCTTGAAATGGCTTCGTGGCACAAATTTCGACGCTGAAGTGAACAGAATGTTCTCGGAGCCAAGTGGCCGAGGATACTGGTAGTTTATAAGTGGCGTTTGCTTTTTTTGTGTGTTTTTTTGCTGATTTCCTCAACTTAGCGGTCCGGGGCAGATTTCCACCACGTTGGAGGGTACGTTTTGCTCAGAACGAGATACGAGACTTGACACCTTGCAGACACTGCCCGAAGGAAGAAACACAAACTCCATCCAGGAAGGACTACAAAAGTAGTGTCGTGTAACCTTCGCCGTGGTTTTGTGGTCTCAGTTCATAACGTAGTGAGAAGAACTCTGAATCTGGAGGTTCGGTAATCCAAAACACAACACGCCATCACGCCAGGAAAG
>JAXIVH010000007.1:9573465-9575965 GCA_036785325.1 Urophycis tenuis | reverse complement strand
TTATGTATTGTAGATCAAACAGGTAAAGACTTCCTTTGACTGCCTTCAAAACAAAAAAAAAGGCAAACACACACACACACGCACGCGCACACACACACACACGCGCAAGCGCACACACACACACACACACACAGACACACACACGCACGCGCACACACACACATGCGCAAGCACACACACACACACACACACACACACACACAAACACACACAAACATACACACACACGTACACGCACGCACGCACACAGAGTTTGCCAGAGATAGAGTGCACCCCTGAGCCAGCGAGTAGAAGTAGGAGCAATTTCACTCTGACTGCCGCCGCTACTGACGGGCAATATCATACAGATTTATTTTTACCACGGCAATAAGAACAGCCGCAGATCTGCTGCTGGTGTCTTCGTGTTAATGAGGGTGGATCGGGTTGGCTAGATGTATGCCGCCATCAGAACGCAGAGCAAAGATTATTCTGAACGCCTTCCATCCATTCATTCATCCACTTGCATACAAGATGTTCTTCACCAAAAATGCTCTTCTCTGCTTTTTCCCCCTCGCATCGTCTTTCACCTCGGTTCCTCCGCCCCGTGCCTCCCTGTTGCTACAACAACCACCACCTCCTCCTCCTCCTCAGTGTGGACACCGGGCGAGGCGTCAACAAGGCCGCTCCACAGGGGTTTCTTCGTGCCGACGGGGGGGAGGGAGGGGGGAGGGGGGGGGGAGGGGAGGGCAAGGGACGCACCACAGGCAGAGCAGCTGAGTAGTGGAAGAGGCGGGGGGGGGGGGGGGGGGACCGGAGAGCCCCGGCTCAGTGGGGGAGGTGGGGGAGGGGTGGGGGAGGGGGGGGAGACCCGGCAAGGTGCGCCGGGCTCTCCCACCATCCTCCGCCCCCCGCGGAGACGATTAAAAAGGGGAGAGAAAGACAGGTTGTGTGTGTGTGTGGGGGGGGGGGGGGGCTCAAGGAAATGAGCTTGAGATGAGGTGGTACTCTGCTGAATGCAGGCGTACGGGGGGGGGTGGGGACAGTCACACACTTAGTCTGACCGAGGAGCCGCTCGGGCCCCCCCCGGGGGGCACGGCGGCGGGTGGTGGCGGCGGGCCGTTAAGAGAAGTGAATCATTAACCGGGCGTTTTAAGGCTCAATCTGTTCCCTGAGAAGAACAGGGAGTGTTATTCAGCCGGCCTGTCGCTGGCCGACATCTGTCCGTCTGCCTCCTTTAAATACATCGCCCTTTTAGCGGCCCCCCGGGGCATTCTTGAGTTCGGCGCAACCTTTTCGTTATCGCCCGACATTTTCTCTTTTCACTTCGCGGCGGAGTCAGAGAGCAACGTCTCCAAGTCCGTCTTTAGTTTGGTTTCCCCCCCCCCCCCCCCCCCCCCCCGCCATCATTATCTCAAGGCGCAGAGAGAACCTCCTGAAGAGGACGCCCCCACCAACACAACGCATCAAGTCTAACAACGGAGAGAGAGAGAGAGAGCGGAGAAACCCGGCGGTACTTACGATCCAGCCCGTTGACGTACTTCATGGTGATCTCGCAGTGGCCCCACACCGCGCTCACGATGGGGTAGAGCCGCCGGCCCTTCAGCCCGCGGAAGGCCACGCCCAGGTAGTGGCCCTCCACCATGAAGCTGAGCGTGCCCTCGTCCATGGTCCAGCACCACCAGCAGGCCGTCGGGCAGCGAGAAGGCCTCCTCGGGCTCCAGGAAGCAGGGGTAGGCGGGGCGCGGCGCCGTGGCCCCGGTTCTTGCTGTCGTGGTAGAGCCGGTTGCGGCCCAGGTCCCAGCCCCACGACTCGCGGTCCGAGCCCACCAGCGCCGTGTAGCCCACCGAGTGCAGCGGCGCCTCGGCCGTGGCCACGCCCACCACGGCGTGCGTGCCCCGCTGCCGCGCCGGCCAGTGGATGCGCCAGGCGTGCAGCCCCCGCGTGTAGCCCACGCGGCCGCGGATGCAGTCGGTGCTCTGCGCCACCGGGTGGCGGTGGAAGGTCAGCCGGTCCTCGTCCTTGATGAAGACGTTGAGCGAGCGGTCGTCCGGGTTCCAGGCGTGCCGCAGCTGCGTCTCGGCGCCGGCGCAGGGCATGGTCCAGCAGCAGGTCCAGCCGGGTGGGCTTGGAGAAGTCCGGCCCGCGGAGCTCGGGGTGGCGCCGGCGGTGGGCGGAGGGCCGGTAGGACGGGGAGCCCCCGCCCCCGCCGCCGCCACCACCGCCTCCACCGCCACCGCCACCGCCGCTACCGTCCCCGCGACCGTCGACCGACTTGATGCCCCCGGAGATCTTCTGGCCATGGCTCCGGGCGGGAGGACCCCAGGGGAGGGGAGAGAGGAGGGCAGGGGGAGGGGGGGGAGGGGGGGAGGGGGGGGGAGGCGGAGCGGGTCGGGTGGATGTCTGTGACAGGCCCTGGCGTTACCTCATCAATGCGGCCGGGCGGAGCCGAAGCGGCGAGTGGGACGGGCGGGCGGAGGCGGGACAGGAAGTGGCGGGTGACGACGCAGGAAGCGGGCCGTC
>JAXIVH010000007.1:9569645-9573265 GCA_036785325.1 Urophycis tenuis | reverse complement strand
GAGAGAGAGAGAGAGAGAGAGAGAGAGAGAGAGAGAGAGAGAGAGAGAGAGAGAGAGAGACTCACCGTCGGAGAACTCAACTTGCGATGAACGATAAATCTCCTACACGCTCTTTAAAGTCAGATGGTCTTGCCGAAAAAAAAACCCCACCAACCTCACCGTGGTTTCAGTTCCAATGGCGACAGTGTCATGAGGAATAGTGTTGAAAAAAAATCTATTTAAAAAAAAACACAACACAACACAACTCAACAACGTAGGGGAATGACTGCCGCCGTGGTTTCTTTGTTGCAGTTGAGTAGCTAGGCACACACCAGGCAGGCGAGGAGGCGTGTCCATTCACCCGGTGGAGCGGCCGCTGATTGTTGGAATCCACCACAACACAGGAGAGCTCTCACGCCATTGGTTCCCAGCCTAGGTTTAATGCGCGTGCACATTTCTCCGTCCTAGTGCCTGCGCCGTTCACGCGTGCATAGTTATTTATATGCTATTTGGTGATTTATGATGATGTGTTTTAAAACTTCCGAAAACAACAATGCAGCTATTTTGCTCGCTGAATTATGGAAGCCACGCGAGTTCACAGTGGAGTAGATGAATCTATAGGAGGCGAAATAGCCTGTTATTGATTGCATATCTTTTTTATGTAGGGCATAACGACTCCTTCAGCATCCACTTATTATGTGATAGTTCGGCATTTGTGTAATAATGTAATACATTTCGCTACCGACGTCTATTCCTTTAAGACACAAGGAGGCGTACCACTGTACCAGGAGGAATTATGATTTACAGATGCTTAAATCAGTGAATCGATACGCGATCCACGAAATGGCAATTAACCTACCTATGTGTGTATAAAGTATGCGTATACCTATTCAACTCTGTGGGAAAACAATTTGACAATTTGTAAGGGAGATCGGACATTCTATTGGATTAGGTTTTATCTGGCTCCCTCTAGTGAAACTAAAGCTGAAATGCACGATTGGGTAATGGATCGCTCTGATCTCGCGGATAGTTTACTAGTTTATTGACGCTATTTATACAACGTGTTGTGTTGTTTTTCAGCAGAAGGGCATTGTGCTTGATGAGGCCAACTAATTCGTGGTTTTGTTTTGCGAGGTCGTAGCCTCGCCCTTTGAGTGTGGGCTCCTGCGCGCGCGTGTGGTAACCTCTAACGCGCACGGAACCGCTCGAGGTCATGAGGCAACATGTGCACCGTGACGTCAGTCGGCGATGACCCGCTCCATTTCTGAAGTATAGGAGCGTAGGAATGTTATTTGTTGTAATGGGGGTTTTTGTCTGAGTATCGTCCACAAAAAGAACCCTCCATGATGCATTGTAACTTACAAGCACTATGGAATTAGGGAGCGCTAAATGTCCATCTCGGAAAGAGACTTTTAAGTGTCTTTATAATTGGATAATTGCGGCCCCCCCCCCTTAAAAAAAAGCCAACAACACGACCTCCTGTACATCACATTAAGGCCCCATATTGATTCTGGACGCACCAAACAACTGCAGGCCTATATTATAGTAGGCTATATACATTACATGTATTCAGCTGACGCTTTTATCCAAAGCGACTTACAATAAGTGCATTCAACCGCGGACACGCATCGCCAGAACTTAAGAGGAACCAGGGAGGTCGAGAAAGGGCAAGTGTTTGGGATGCGGGAAGCGACCCGAGGACGGCACTTCACCGGGGGGGGGGGGGAAGAGTTCTAAAGAGAACTTCAAGACAAGGGCTCTGAGAGGAGGCTACAGGGCAGGTGGTGGCAGCAGGTGGGGCGGGGCCATAAGGAGGCTATGTCACCTGTCATTTTTTTACCTACATGGTTAGCTAAACGGCTCTATAGTAGTCTATAGAGGGATGTGGTAGAGTCCAGGCGGGGCGATTGTGTTGGGGTTGAAGAAGGAAGATTTAATCATTTTAAAAAGGCAACCAAGGAACCTTTAAAACTAACAGATAAGGAGCCTCAGAACAAGGAGAGGAGGAATGGCCTATCAGGGGGGGGGGGGGGGGGGGTCAGGGGTGAGTGGGTTTGCACAACAGGCCAGAGTGTCGTGCATGCACAGTGTTGTCCAGTCATGTCGAACAATGAAATGCATCTCTTGCTGCAAATAGTTTTATTGACCTTTTTATCTCAAAAAAATCAAACAACAGAGGCATCATAAAACATTTGTTTTGCCAGATAATGTATCGTGGACATGTCAGTCGAACCGCAGTATTGGCATGAATACAGTTCAACCGTACAAAATAAAATACAACACAGTTCAACTCGAAAATGCTTCACGTGAGGGCTTGCATAGCACAGGCCATTTCTGTCACATTTTGGTGATGATGTCTCATCAGGCATCGTTGCACTGGGAGTAAAAGTAGCAATAGTTTTGTGTAAATATTTTCCTTCAACCTTAAGATTGATCAACCTCATGGAAGTCTCGCCCTACTGGAGGTTCACTCGCACCCTCGTACGAGAATCGAACCTCCGAACCGCGCCAGCTGTGACGGGAGAGAGGTGTGACTGTACCATGAACACTCCACAGCGGGATCCAGGTATGACTTTGCAGAACCATTCCACAAGGCAACGTTTACGTCGACTCAAAATGAGGTCAGTGAAAGCAGCATCGCCACCTTCTCCTTCAAACATCAACCACAGAGAGGACAAAATCATTCCGCAACACGGTTTTCTCTTAACAAAGGAAAAACATCAATACACAATATATGAACAAAGGACGTTCAAAATCGATTTAGAAAGCAACCATTCGGGCATGTGATTTTCGGGATCGTTTTTTTTCTTACTAAACACCACACTGTTGTCTACATAATGTGGAAACCGTGTCCTAAGTACATTTTCAAGGGGTTGGGCCTATTCGTATCGCCTTATTTACAAAAGAAAAATCAAATAGGTCAGGCCAGTAATGAGTAACCCCCGGACCCTGAGGGCACAACACACGTGTTGGAGGATCTGCAGAGCGGTCCAAGACAGGTCGAGAATATTGATTGAAATGAAAAATGTGCAAAGGATATATATACCTAGTGACCAATTAGTGACCGATTCCTGACTTCTGCAGGCCCGCGAGGTGGGATACAGTAAAGCAGTCACAACAGAGGGAACGTGTGCGTCTTCGAGGAACAATAAACCCAAAACGAAAAGACAGGTTCCGTTTGCACACAATAAAAATGGCGGAAACTAGCTATAGTGAAGGTGGATCCAAAGCCAAAAGGAGAAAGAGAAAACGTAATGCAGATATGTAGGCCTATCTCAAACACACACGCACACATACATACATACACGCACGCAAGCACACAAATATCCTACCCAAGTGTTGAAAACTCTGAACTGTACAATATATATATTATCAGAACTGTTGAGCAAAATACCTTTTCAATATACATGAATACCGTTTTTTTGTTGTAGTTTTTTTCTTACAATATACAAGGTTAAAATTTGTCACACAGTAAAATGCGAAGCCACAAGCCCTCTAAGGCCACAAAAGTGCATATCATAACATCAGGTTGGAAGCCACTGGAGGAAGAGACACAGCCCAACGTGGGAGAAGCTGCTAATACTGTGGAGATGGCCTGCCTTCACTCCAGACCTCTGTGTGTCACAACATGAAGGACACAA
>JAXIVH010000007.1:9559645-9564645 GCA_036785325.1 Urophycis tenuis | reverse complement strand
CTTTAATTGCCTGTGTTAAAGCCAATATTTATCAAGTATAATTAGGCAGTTGTGGTAGCTGGAAGAGACATATTGCTTATTATATCCATTATGCATCCGTAACTTTTCATTAAGGCTTCATGAATACTGTATTAGAACGCCATTTACATGTCATATCATATCATGCCTCAATATCGGTTCGGTCCTGCTGTAGCTTTAGCCCAGTGATGGAAAATTAATTAGTCATAGACGAAATTACCCATTACAATCCTGGCGTTGCCATAGAGCTACTTTGTATTGCAGGCAGAGGGAAGTTAGGCCATATGCGCTAGCATTGGCACAAGAGGGCAAAAACAAAAAAAACAAAATGGCGCAAGGTTCTTCAATTATTCAAGTGTGCTCAAGCGGGAGGTTTCTGAGGCTGAAGTAATATGGGGCTTTACCATTCACCCTCAACTCATTCACTACACCGTCTGCGACCATCGGCTTAGCTTAAAACACTTCCGACGATGGCATTTGTTTGGATTTACCAAACAGCGTGGGGCGTCGGTTCAGAAGTTGACAGAACACGCTCGGTATTTGTGACGTGAGACTGAAACAATAAATACGGTGCGCTGCTGGGCCAACAAAAACCAAAACGAGTAACACGCCCGTTACGTCACACACACAGCGCGACAACGCAACGCCGATCCGAGCAAGACAGCGCGGCGGCGGGCGGTGGCGGCGGCTGTACGAGTCTGTAGCAACTAGCGTTAACAAGCAACGCACTTTACTACACTAGAGGATGGATGGCAAGAGTCTGAAGGTGATGGAGCAGGAGGAGACCACCGAGAGCGAGAGAGAGGTAGAGGTAGAGAGAGAGAGAGAGAGAGAGAGAGAGAGAGAGAGTGAGAGAGAGAGAGAGCGAAGGTATGGGGTGGGATGGAAGTAACGTCTATGGCAGGTACTCACGAGGGAGGGGCAAAGCTCCTCCAGCGCCTGCCCGCTGCAGCTAGTAGCCTGCAGATATTGGGGTTGAGGGGAGGGGGTGGGGGTAAGGGTGGGGGTAAGGGTGGGGGTAGGGGTGGGGGCAGGGGTTCAGATGGTGGGGGAGGGGGGGCATCCCACCCAATCACGCAGGGGTGAAAGCTTGACAGTAAAGCCCTACTAAAATAGACACACGGGCTTTTCTGCACCACAGTCACACACAAACAGCAGTCAGAGCCAACCACCACCCCCCCCCCCCCCCATCTCATTTATGTTAAATGCACATCGAGAGGAGATGAGTGGCAGGTCATTCCTCCACTCATCTTTCCCCCTGACCACTCGGATGCCTCTTTAGGTTCCCGCCCCCCCTTCACGTACTGACAAATCATATATTGAAACAATATTGTTTCTTTCAAATAAAAATATTTGGAGAATTAATATAGATAGGTAAATAAATAAAAAGTCAACGCCACTTGCGCAGGATGAAGCCCTGATATTTAATATCGCCGCCCCCCACACACATTTAAACCCAGTCAAAAAAATAGATCAATTGGATTGTGTTCAGATGATCATCATCATCTCTCAATCCATGTCCACAACCGGGTGGACTAAAAGATCAATTGTGAATTCATGAAGAGAAAATAAGCCCCCCAGAAAGGACTGGATTATGGCGAAGGGTTATGAAGAAGCAAAACCGCGGGCAGGCCGAGTTGAGGGAGACAGATCATCTAGAAGGACACAGTGAATGATGGCCGACAGGTGGAAATGCTAACCTTGTCACTCTTGCATTTTTAAATGTTTCCGTGGACGGTGATGACAGCGATGAAATAAAGAGGAGGCGATCTCGCTGGCAGGGTTATGAGGTATGGATGACAGAAAAAAAAACTAACACAAAGACCGCATTATTCTTCCAGGCTGAAATACTGGAATGGAAACTGGAATCAACTTGGCATTTGGCAATGTTGTATAGCAATAGTTAACCTAGCAATGAGAATGCTTGAAACTTGTTCTGGTGACTTTCTTACTGTATTAACAGCAATGAAATGTTCTTCTGACACATGTACTTATTGTAAGTCGCTTTGGATGAAAGCGTCTGCTAAATGCCCTAAATGTAAATGTGTGACAGGCAGCAAAATATTACACCTACCGAAGACCACTTTCTTATGCTTGCTCTACATTACTCAACTATTAGCCAATATACCTCTGGAGTTGTTAACACAATCGTCCAAAGTTAACGCCTGACTGAGAGAGCCCACAAATAGAAGATCATAAAAATGCAACTGCAGGAAATAAAATTCTAAATATAAAACAAAGATGTCGGCAAAGATGCACTCAACATCTGCGTTTATGTCGTTTTGAGAAGCAATGTCGCAACGGACCCAGGTAAAGTGGTTTGCACACTCGCTGGCAGTGTTAACCCCGGGGGCCTATATATGGGTCAAACCACTGGCGTGCCTCTGTGAACACACACATGAGAACAGGGCACCTTTCTCCATATTGGTTCGGCCTACATACAGTTGTAGACACACCGTGTTCTCCAGATTAGCAGCTGGCAGGCGATTGGGAAATGCAATGGTGAGACTCGCCTCACTGACACAAGACACGCCAGCAATCACAAACTGTGCTCCATGACCAGACTGTCTGGTCTGACCTTGGAAAGCCCTGCAGGCCGATACAAGAGACTTGACTGCTAATGTCTCTGCAGCCCATAATCTGCCCTTCTTTCTAAGCATACTACTGAAATACTTCCATGACATGGTGATTTGGGTCATGGAGGTTCAAGGGTATGAAGCCACACGCATCACAGCCTTTATACTCCGTGTTGGTGTGTAAATATTGGCAGCTGGAATCACAACAGAAAAACCTTCTGGGAGGGGAAACGCATGGCCTCTTTATAACAAAGCCGGTCTGTCAGGTTACAAAACCCGGCCAGAGTTTGCCTGTGCGGTTGTAAAACACAACTTGGAAAAGATAGACAGCATGTGACAGAATGTGATGATGTGAACAGCGCGGTTGTGTTGGGGGATGACGGGCCCAATGGCGAGTGCTCCGCACGCGTCGACTCCTCAAGACAAGGTTAGCATTTCTCCCGCGCTAACGAGAAACTACAGAAAAACTCCACCAGGAATGTCACCGGTTGACCTCAGCGTACGGAGGCCCTCGCCGCGTCCTCGCCACGTCGCTCGGCGCCACGGCGGCGTCCGGCGCCAGAAACCGGTCCACGCTCGGCGCCAGAAAACCGGGCCGAGCTCGCCGCACTCACCGCTGCCGCTAAAAAAGCTACGTCGACAACGGAAGTCACACGAATGAACCCGGGGTCATCGCTGTAAACACTGTGGCACTTGACAACGGAATTTTTTTTTAAATAAAGAAAGGAAGAGGTAAAGAAACAAAACAGCACCATGGTTATCATCATACCAGTGTAAGGAAACGGTGTGCTACCTTTACTCGTCCGCCCGAGTGCCAGGGGGCAGAGCCCAGCCCCAGCTCCGTGCTTTCACCTCTAAACACACACACAGAGCACAGAAGGGGGGGCCCAGGCAACACTGTTCAAGTAACAACTGGGATGTTAAACCATATCATGTAGGGGAGGCGGGGGGGGGGGGGGGATGGGGGGGATGGGGGGGCGGCGGCCGTGAAGAAGATGTTTCAAAAACAAAGTGGATGAAACATAAAAGTTGAACTGAGGAGGAGTGGGGACAAAAGGGGGGAGGGGGGGGGGGGGGACAAAATGGCGGGGAGACGGGGTACAGTCGGCCGAGTGGCGGAGGAAAGCACAACCCAGACTTTAGGGACCGCGTCTGGTTTTACTTTTGAAGAAAGAAAAAAAAAAATGGATGACATATTCGGAGAAGAGAGGCGTTATCGTCGCAAGATCAGTGCACAGTTTACCACGTCGTTGAGCACTGCTCGTGTGTGTGTGTGTGTGTGTGTGTGTGTGTGTGTGTGTTTGTGTGTGATATCGTCCCTACTAAAGATGCCCTGATAGGTGTGATCCCTCCTCAGAGAGAATCTCAGCAGAGGAAACAGCTCTGCAGGAGAACGTAAAGTTCCACTGTTGTTTACGATACAGTAGTGGTGATAAGTACACACCACCGTTGTTTGGAGAACAGTTAATCAAAACAAGTCCATTGTTTAGTTGGGAATAGCAATAAAGTTTTATAGTCTGCCGCTGGTTAGTGTTAGGTTGTTATGCAACTTCTTTGATCCTGAGAGTCTTAAATTGTGCTTTCGTAATAATATTCTCATGTTGGAGGGAGCGAAGAGATGCACCAGTAACAAAACTAGCATTCTGCTTTAGCATACATCGCTAAAGAAACTGAAAAGAAAATACCAAAAAACAAACCAAAAATTCTAAAACAATCTTCTTACAGAAACCATTTCTAAATGGGGGGGGGGGGGGTGGGTGAAGGAGTGAAACGTAGAAACAAAACAAAAAAAAAACGCTAAAAAAGTATTTTTGATGCACTCAAAAGAATACAAACTCATTTTCAGTTTGCCTTGAGACGCTAACGCTAACAACAGTGAGCTACACTGTCCAGCAGCTGTCAGGCAGTCGGACTCACAAACGGTAGACAGACAGACAGACAGACAGACAGACAGACAGACAGACAGACAGACAGACAGGGAGGGAGGGACAGACGAGACAAATACAGACAAGTAGACAGCGGGGGGGAGGAGGGGGGTGTGTGTGTTGGACAGGGGTCTGGACGGGGGGGGGAGGGGGGTGGGGGTGGGGGCGGGGCCTAGGAGTGGTCTTTACCTGCCAGTCCTGCAGACACCATGTGCACCTGGGTGGAGTCAGGCTCCAAGACGCTGTTCAACTTCTCCTTGGCGGTGGAGTAGGCGGCGAAGTAGATGGCCCTGCAACGCACACACACACGCACACACACACACACACGCACAGACACACACACAGACACACGCACACACAAAATGGTGAGCGGGAGCTATTCTGACATGTTCCTCCTGACACACGACCTGCATGTTATGTTATGCAGGCCCTGAATGTTATGTTATGTAGGTCAAGGGCGAATCACAGTTACAAATACCAT